>JAZKJV010000453.1:600000-791516 GCA_037367405.1 Ottelia alismoides | reverse complement strand
TAATTTTAATAGCATAATATAGGGATATAGTGATGAATATTTACGTTCAAAAAAAAATAGGCGCAATGCCGCAGGGGGAGTCAAGTTAGCTCCCCCCCAGGGAGAAGCTCCATTTAACCCCCCCCCCCCACACACAGATATATATATATATATATATATATATATATATATATATATATATATGGGAAAAAGGAGCCCACACCTAGGGGTGTAGGTAACGACCTACACCCGGCTCATTTTTTCATAGATTTTTTTTTGAAATGAAACCTTGGAGGAATTAGATCACTAGATATCTCCATGTTGTCATTCAAAATTCAACTTAATTGGAGACTCCTATCATCTTCATCAAGACTATCAAATTTTAACGGTCTCAGAATTGCTGAAATTGACCTTTTTTGGATGAACGTGTTAGGAATGTTTGTTTTACATGAAACTGGAAACACATATTCCCCTCAATATATTAAGAAAATCCTCCTAAGGTTTCCTTCAAAAAAACTCAAAAATGATGAAAAAAAGGCCGGGTGTAGGTAGTTACTTACACCCTTGGGTGTAGGCTCTCAGCTCCCTATATATATATATATATATATATATATATATATATATATATATATATATATATATGGGAAAAATGGGGCTGCCCCCATGAGGGGAGATAACTTGGCTCCCCCCGCATCATTTCGTCCATTTTTTTTATTTATTTTTTGAAAATTTCATCAGTGGATTTTCATCAAATTTCGTGCGAAACAGAGACTCCTTACGTCATCCATCTAGATGGGGTCGTTTTTAGCAATTCTGTTACCGTTAAAAAACGACTGTCTGGATGGAGGTCGTAGGAGTCTCTGTTTCGTACGAAATTTTAATGACATAATATAGGGATATAGTGATGAAATTCCACGGAATAAATTTTCAAAAAAAATAAAAACAAAAAAAACCAGGCGAAATGGGATGGGGGAGCCAAGTTAGCTCCCCCCAGAAGGCAGCCCCATTTAACCCTATATATATGGGTTAAATGGGGCTGCCCCTGGGGGAGCTAACTTGGCTCCCCCGCGCTATTTCGTCCGATTTTTTTATTTTTTTTTTGAAAATTTCTTCCATGAATATTCATCACTATATCCTTATATTATTGTTAGAGCAAAACTCTTCGTCGTCATTCCACATAGCCCTAGTGTCTCTTATATAGAGAGAAAACCCTTGGGTAAATTACATGGATAATCATAAAGAAAATAAGAAAAACGTAACGATACATCATGACATAATGTAAACCTCTACACTCCCCCTCAAGATGGAGCATAGACATCTATCATGCTCAGCTTGGAAGAACATTTCTGGAAAGGTCCCCTGAGCAACGGCTTGGTAAATATATCAGCAGTCTGGTCCTCGGAATTGACATGTGACGTGGAAATAAAGCCCTTCTGGATCATGTCTCTAGTGTAATGACAATATACTTCGATGTGCTTCGTTCTTTCGTGAAACGCTGGATTATTGGCAATGAACAACACTGCTTGATTGTCACACTGAAGCTCCATGGGTAAAGAGACATTCACATTCAAGTCTTCCAAGACTGCTCGAACCCACATCATTTCTGTGCTTGCTTGTGCCATGGTCCTATATTCAGATTCAGCACTAGATCTTGCGACAACGGTTTGTTTCTTGCTTTTCCAAGAAACCAGAGAGCTTCCTATAAAGATAACAAACCCCGAAGTAGACTTACGATACTTTGGGCACCCTGCATAGTTTGCGTCTGCACAAGCTGAAATGGACAAATCTGTGTTCTTTCTAAATAGCAAACCTGAGCCTGGAGAAGATTTCAGGTATCTCAGTATCATATATAGTTCTTCCATATGGACCTGCCTAGGCTGCTCCATAAATTGACTCACACGAATTACAGAAAAAGCAATATCAGGTCTAGTTATGGTGATGTATAGAAGCTTACCCACCATCTCTCTGTATCTTCTTTTGTCCACCTCTTCAGTATCATTGTCATACAATTTCATACTTGGATCCATAGGAGTGCTCGATGGTCTGCACCCAATCATTCCTGTTTCTACAAGAAAGTCTGTAACATATTTTCTTTGGGTCATCACCATCCCTTATGCATTTCTTGCAAATTCTATTCCCAGAAAGATATCGTATGGTACCCAGATCCTTCGTAACAAACTCACTGCCCAAGAGGACTTTAGTCATCTCGACTCCCTGAGCATCATCTCATGTAACTAGAATATCATCAACATATATCATGACAACAACTGTACCTCTGAGAGTCTTCTGAATAAACAACGAATGGTCCGCATTTGATCTCTTGAACCCCTGTTGTTCGATCAGCTGAGAAAGCTTTTGGAACCATGCCCTTGGACTCTGTTTAAGGCCATAAATCGCCTTATGAAGTCTACACACCATGCGAGTCTCCCCCTCAGCAGTAAAACCCGGTGGCTGCTGCATGTAGACTTCCTCCTGTAGATCTCCATACAGAAACACATTCTTAACATCAAGCTGAAAAATAGGCCAGTCTCGTACCACAAGTACGGATAAAAGGATGCGAAGTGTGGAGTGCCGAGCCACTGGTGAAAATGTGTCCAAGTAGTCTACACCATATGTCTGGGTAAAGCCGCGTGCAACAAGTCTTGCCTTGTATCGATCACGCCGACCATCTACATGATATTTAACTGTGAACACCCATTTGCAACTAACCACAGACACACCTAATGGAATAGGAACCAGGGTCCAAGTCCCTCTAGACTGTAAAGCACGCATCTCTTCCTTCATAGCCAACTTCCAGCACTCAATCTTCATTGCCTCCTGATAGGTCCGTGATATCTCTACTGAAGACACAGAAGCTGCAAACCTCTCGAAATCACAGTAAGACGATGAAAGGATACCTGAGACGCAAGAGGATAGGACGCACATTTCCTCTTCTGCCTTCGAAGTGCAATAGGAATATCAATATCATTATCCACTGAACTGACTGGCGGATCCACCCCCTGTAGCAAAGAGTCCTGCACCGGTACATTATCTAACCCATCATTAGTAGTTGTATCGGAGCATACTTGAGGCGTGGTGGATGTGTTGACTTGTAGCTTGAGCAGGCCCCGACCGTCGTGTGAAGAACTTAGGGAATGGTGGAATAGGATGATACGGTGGTGGTGGGGGGGGGGTGGAGTAGATTCCGATTGAACCAGATTTGGAGGTAGAGGAACGTAGACATGATTATCTGAAGACGTGGAAGAAGAAACCAGTCTATCACCTGCAGGAGAGAAGTACATAACAGGCTCAAAAATGTAACGTCTATGCTAACATAGTACTTGTTGTTGATAGGATCATAACATCGATAACCCTTCTGTGTCCTCGAGTAACCTACAAAGACACACTTGACAGCTTTAGGAGAGAGCTTGTCAAGTTCGGGAGACAAGCGGTGAACAAAGGCAACTGTGACAAAGACACGAGGTGGAAGTGAAAATAAATCCTTATACGGGAAGAGAACAGAAATTGGAGATTTCTCCCCAAGAACCGACGAAGGCATACGATTGACCAGATAGTATGCCGTAAGTATAACATCTCCCCAAAAAGCTAATGGCGAACGACTCTGAATAAGTAATGTTCGCGCAATATCAAGAAGATGACGATGTTTCCTTTCGGCAACACCATTTTGTTGTGATGTGTAGGCGCATGAAGTTGGTGAATAATGCCTTTAGAGGAAAGGAACTGAGAGAGAGAGAACGAGTACAGAATTCCAACGCATTATCTGTGCGCACATATTTAACAGTAGAGGAAAAATATTGTGCACTTCATTGATAAGATTCTTGATAACACTTCCTGCTTCAGATTTATTCTTAAGTAGAAAAGTCCAAGAGACACGAGAAAAATCATCAACAACAACCAGATAAAACCTGTGTCCCTGATGATCAGGGACACGACTAGGACCCCAAATATCTATATGAAATAATTCAAACGGGGAGCTACTGCTCCGACTCTGACAACTTGGGAAGCTAGAATGATGGTGCTTCCCTAACTGACAAGCTTCGCAATGAAATGATGAATTGGGAGAGATCTGAGACAGGAGGTGACACATTTTCTAGAGCGGAAGGTGACCAAATCGAAGATGCCATGTATACGGAGAGACCGATCCCTGTGAATGAAGAGAGACACCATCAAAGGTATTCCGGACCAGACGATATAAGCCATTATGCTTAGAGCCACAACCAATCACCCTGCCCTTTAGTATGTCCTGAAAAATAAGAGATGATGGATCAAATATAGCACGACAATGCAAGTCTTTTGTAATCTGACTAATTGATAATAAATTCATGGAAAACTCAGGTGCATGTAGACCATTCTGTAAGTGCATGGAGGGTGTCAAAGAGATCTCCCCCTGTCCAACAATAGAGGAATGAGCGCCATCAGCTATAAGCACAGAGCGACCTGAAGAGATATCCCTGTAGGACTCAAGTTTGTCTCTGTCACGACAAAGATGATGGGTGGCTCCAGAATCGACAATCCAACCAGATAGATCATGGAACGGACGAACAACAGTAGTACTACTTGAAGAATTGGCAGCAACAGAGGTACTGACTGATGCAGATGCTGCAACATCTGAGGTACTCGTAGGATCCGATGATGATTGTGGCATAATGTCACGAAGCCTCGCCACAAGCTCCTCGAACCTGTGATCTGAAGTAGACGTTGAAGAAGGCTGAACATGTTCAGCTACACGTGCCGAAGCTGGAAACCCATGTTTGGAATAGCATGTGTCCTTTGAGTGACCAGTGCGATTACAATACGAGCACGTCCTTGGAATACGACCTCCACGGCCACGTGTAGCTCGGCCACGAAAAGAAGACGAACCACCTCTCCCACGTGATACGGCCATTGCCGAAGGAGGGGGGAGTAGATGTGCTGGACAAAACTGGGATACGACTGAGTCTCATGTAGACCTCCTCCATAGGAGGAATAGTAGCATCGGCCAGGATCTGAGAGCGGGCGGCCTCGTACTCAGGATCGAGTGCTGCAAGTAATACTCCCACCATGGTAGCATTGCAGAAAGTCTTCTGTTGCTCAGGAGTAGCTGTGAGCGGGATGGTAATGTATAATTTCTCGAACATCCCCCGCAGTGACGTGTACAGAGAATGAAGTGGCCGTCCATTTTGTTTCATCATGAAAATATCATGCTGCAGCTGCAGCATCTTAGTCTCGTTTCGCACCTGCGAATATGTAGTAGCAAGAATATCCCACATCGCCATGGCGGTGGGTTGATGGAGGACGTCATTGGCAATCTCCATCGAAAGTGTCCCTGATTGCCAGACCTTGGCATACGCATCATCTGCCTCCCAGGAGGCATATATCTCCGTCTTCTCTGCCGGTTCATCTTCGGTAAGAATGTGGTTCTTACCACCTGACTTCATTAAACTCATGAACTGCATCGACCACAACTCATAGTTTGTCCCGTCCATTTTGACTATTGGCACCGAACCCTTAAAGGCACCTATGGAGGGCATATCAACCTTTTGTTTTGACATATCGCCGTAGAAGAAGACCTAGGGATTATAGACAAATAACTGACATCTACAAAGACCTGTTTGGATTCAAGTGCATATGTAGACTTTATGCACTTGAACTCATCGTTGAATCGACGTCGACCGGAGAAGGAGAACCGCGAGTGGCAGCGGGTGGGGTCGGCGGCGGCGGGTGGGGTCGGCGGTAGCTGGTGAGGACGGCAGCGGGAGGTTGGTGGAGGCTCGGCGGCGGGAGGAGGCTGGGGCCTCGGCGACGGGAGGCTGGGACCCCGGCGGCTGGAGGGGGCGGCGGCTGAAGGGAGGAGGGGCGTCGGCCGAACGGGAGGGGGGGGTGGGCGGGTGGAGAAAAAAACCCTAGATTAGGGTTTTGGCTCTGATACCATGTTAGAGAAAAACTCTTCATCGTCATTCCACATAGCCATAGGGTCTCTTATATAGAGAGAAAACCCTTGGGTAAATTACATAGATAGTCATAAAGAAAATAAGAAATACGTAATGGCACATCATGACATAATGTAAACCTCTACAATTATGCTATTAAAATTTCATGCGAAACATAGACTTGTACGGCCTCCATCCATACAGTCATTTTTTAACAGTAATAGAATTGCTAAAAACAATCCTTCTGGATGGAGGCCGTAGGAGTCTCTGTTTCACACGAAATTTTAATGACATAATATAGGGATATATTGATGAAAATCCACGGAAGAAATTTTCAAAAAAAATAAAAAATCGAGCGAAACGGGGCAGGGGGAGCCAAGTTAGCTCCCTCCATGGGGGCAGCCCCATTTTATCCTATATATATAAAGAGAGAAAGAGAGAGAGAGAGAGAGAGAGAGAGAGAGAGAGAGAGAGAGACGCTGGGGAAGCTGTTCTGTGTAACAGCCAAGTTGGCTGTTACACGAAGCGATTTCCCCCTCTTTTTTTATTTTTTTTTCAAAAATTCTACCATGTATATTCATCTATATATCCCTCCTACATGTCATTCAAATTTCGTGAGAAACGAAGACTCTTATGCCCTCCTTCTAGAACAGGTAGATTACAACAAATTTCAGACCGTTAAAATTTACCCGCTCTAGATGGAGGGCATAAGAGTCTCCGTTTCTCACGAAATTTGAATGACATGTAGGAGGGATACTAGATGAATATACATGGTGGAATTTTTGAAAAAAATAAAGGGGGGGGGGATTGCTCCGTGTAACAGCCAACTTGGGTTTTACACGGAACATCTTCCTTTTCCTCTCTCTCTCTCTCTCTCACACACACATGGTAAAATGGGGCTGCCCCCATGGAGGAAGCTAACTTAGCCTCCCCCGCCCCATTTCATCCGATTTTTTTATTTTTATTTTTGAAAATTTCTACCGTGGATTCTCATCAACATATCCCTATGTTATATTATTCGAATTTCGTGCAAAATAAAGACTCCTTCGGCCTCCATTCAGATGGGGTCGTTATATATATATAAGGGTAAAATGGGGCTGCCCTCATGGGGGGAGCTAACTTGGCTCCCCCACCCTATTTCGTCCAGTTTTTTATTTTTTTGAAAATTTCTTCCGTGAATATTTATCACTATGTCTCTATATTATGTCATTCAAATTTCGTGCGAAACAAAGACTCCTACGACCTCCATCCAGGCGGGGTCGTTTTTAGCAATTCTGTTACCGTTAAAAAATGGCTGTCTGGATGGAGGTCGAAGGAGTCTCTGTTTCGTACGAAATTTTAATGACATAATATAGGGATATAGTGATGAAATTCCACAGAAGGAATTTTCAAAAAATAAAAATAAAAAAACCGTGCGAAATGAGGCAGGGGGAGCCAAGTTAACTGCCCCCAGGGGCAGCCCCATTTAACCCTCTATATATAAAGGAAAAAATGGGCCTGCCCCTTAGGGGCAGCCAACATGACATAATATAGGGATATGGGTAAAATGGGGCTGTCCCCACGGGGGGAGTGACGAATCCACATTTCATCTTCTTTATTCTATCATTTTGGCACCAAAAACCCTAGCAAATGCCTGTAAATAGCAGTAAATATAGCATCTTAGCATTCATGCATGTGCATTCAAGTAGTGTATAAAATACTATAATTAAAGCCAAAATTATAGAATAAATAAAAGAAAAGAAAAAGAATAAAATATTGTAAATATTTTATGACCCAAAACCCTGAGACCTAGGCATCTTGATGAATAGGTTGACAAGGAATAAAGTAGGGGGAGATAAGGGTCAAATACCTATATTATTCTATTCATTCTTTATTCATTTTGAAACCTATTTTTGGTTCCACTTTTTATACATCAAATAAAGAAACTTTGTCATGAAAGTTGTAGATAATTTTATAAAGAAAAATACAAAATTGATTTCACAGAAAAATAATGCACAGATAAAAAGTTATGGTCTGAATAAAAATCCAGAATCCCAACTTCCCAGACTCGTATCTCACAAATGAAAACTCCAAATACATCAAACTCACCTTTAATTGTATATATAATAAAATAATCTATCCAATGGTGGTGGTTTCGCATTTGGCGGAGCTACGGTTTGAAAGTTGAGTTTTGGACCCACATTGTATACTTGTACATGTTAAAATATTCATTTTATTATTTATTCATTATTTTTATATTTTTTTATAATCTTGTAAATATTACTTATAATAATTATGTACATTAAAATTGGAATAAAAACCTAAATAAAACTTAAAATAAAATACTTACATACTTGATACATAGGTATATTACCTATACCCATACCTATATAATACCTATTTATATTTTATTAAATGTACAAAACATATCAGAAAAATAAAATAAAAATATATTTGTGAATATAAAAGTATTTTATGATTTTAGAAAATAAGAAATAAAAATAATAAAAATTAAATACACAAAATAAAAATAAGATGCTAAAATACATAGGTATTATACCTATATAGGGGTATAAAAGCAATTTGTAAAAATATACCTAATAAAAATAAATAAAAATTACCATAAAATAATTTATAAAATTATAAGCATTTTTTATTTTGTAGCCATAATTAAATAAAATAGTTTGCTATTTTATTTTGATTTTTAAAACGTTTTTCTCAGGTTTTTTCCTGGTTGGTCCACGTGGACCAACCAGGAGGGCTGGAGAGTTGACCTCGGTCAACTCTCTGCCCAACACCTGCCTTGTGTCAGAAGTGGCCATTGACCCACTTTCTCCCTTTTTTCGAGGCTTCTCCTTTCATCTTTTGGTATCACGTTCTTCTGCAAAGTTCTTCCCCTACCATAGGGCATACACGTCCTAGGCTTTCCTCGAGCCTTGGATCAACACTGCACCTGCCATCGCCTCGTTTCTCACGTCCCTTCGCCACAGTTCAAAAGACCCCCCTCATCTTCCTCCTGCCCTTGAACCGCCTTCGGCTAGGGCCAACAACCTCCGAGCTTCGCCGTTGGGTCCCTGGTGACAGCAGGTCGACCCCCGACTCGTTGAGGTGCGAATCATGCACTCCTAGGCGCGTTCCAACCTCCATCTCCGGCGGCCTAGCCACCGTGAGGTCCATCTCGAGCTCTTTGCTCTGAGGTTTGTTTTCTTTCTTTCTTTTGTTTGCTTTGGCTTTCTGGTAGTCAAAGCTCCGACTTACCGCACTCCTTTGTGCCTCTCGCCCATCAAATCATCCCATCCACTCTCTCACCGGAGCTTGCTCCAGCGAACCACCATTGTCTACCCCCGAATCACCCAAACGTCTCCAATAATAGCCAGGACCCCTGCCCGTTCGTGCTGCTGTGTTCCTTTGCTTTCGCAGGACCTGAAGGAGGCATCTGAGCCTCGGGAGCATCTTCTTCGAGCTCCAGGCGAAGCTCTCTTGCTCTGACCACGCCAAGGAGATCCCGGCCACCAACGGCCATTTTGCTACCTCCAGACGCTAGAGGACTTCGCCAGCAACGTCACGGGACTTATTGGAGCTCTATCCAACGAGTAACGCGCCAGGATTTGACGACTGAAGCTCGCTCCAGCAGCTGCTCTTCATCGTACCTTCATCACCGTTGGATCTGCGTCGTGCGCCAGTTGCGATTACCACCGTGCATCCACGCCCAAAGCTCCACCGTTGATTACCGCTGAAGCCTTCATCCGAACCATTCCTCAGTGCACACGTATCAGCCGTCCGATCAACCAACCTCGTCATAATCTGGACCGTCGAGCCGAAGGGGTATCGCACGCCCTGAGAGCGACGCGTGGCGTAAGTGAGAGGTGCGCCGCCGTTGGATCGCGCAGCAGTTGGGTATTTTGCTTGATTTCCCCTGCAATTTTTGTATTTACATGTTAATGTTAGATCTTTCATTTGCTGCTGATTAAGTTTTGTGTTAATTGCACTGTAACCCCCACGGTTTTGGCAAATTGCGTAGACGTCCTCGCCAGGCACGTGCGATCCACGTGTGAGCTTGGGCATTTTGTGGCGATAACCTCAGAACTTTCACTCTTAGCATTTAGTCCTTGAATTCATTATTTCAGTAGAAATCTTTTTGGACAATTGCGATCTGGCCCCTGGATTTTTGGCTATTTACAGAAACACCCTTCCCATGCGCGTGCAGTGCACGTGCTTAGGCCCTCGCACTTTTTGAATATTACCAAATTACCCCTGCGAACATGTAATTTCTTGTTGCTTCTAGTATTTATTGCATGCGTCTATTAAACCCTAAAAAAATCTACAAAAATTAATTTAAGTCTCTGATGCATAGTAGATTAACAACATATTTTTATTTTTTATAATTATTGCATTTTAATATTTATTAAAAATAAAAAACTCTCCATTTCAGCACTGTCTAGCTTAGAAAATACCAAAAAATCACAAAAACAGTAAAAAAACTCTAAAAATATCAAAAAGATTTTATTTTTGAATTTTTGGCTATTTTAGCATATTTTTATAAATATTTTATCACTCTTTTTATTACATTGTCTTTATCTTCCAATATTGAAAAAGAAAATAAAAATATATAATATAAAATTATAAAAATCAGAAAATTAAAACCAAAATACAAAATTAAAAATTAATTAAAAAATAAAAAAATAAAAAAATTAAAAAAAATTAAAAACCCATAAAAATTCATGCATTGCATAGTGTAGACAACACACACATTCACTCACACACTTTTGTGCTTCTACCCTGCTTGCTCCCTGTGTTCGGACTCTCTGCATACTTGCTTGCTATACATTTTGTGCAGAGTTAAAAATAAATTTTAACTCCACATTTATTTCTAATTGTTGATCTTTAGTGTGGGTTAATTGTTGATTAAATACATTTTATTGTGGGACACCGCAGCGACTTCGGTTGTCTCCGCTTTATGTGAGACATACTTTTTAGACCTACGATAATTTGCGTTTATCAGGGAGCTAACTTGGCTCCCCCGCTCCATTCCGCCCAGTTTTTTTTATTTTTTCTGAAAATTTCTTCCGTGGATTTTCATCAAATATATCCCTATATTATGTCATTCAAATTTCGTGCGAAACAAAGACTCCTACGGCCTCCATCCAGACGGGGTCATTTTTAGCAATTCTGTTACCGTTAAAAAATGACTGTCTGGATGGAGGTCGTAGGAGTCTCTGTTTCGCATGAAATTTTAATGACAAAATATAGGGATATAGTGATGAAATTCCACAGAAAAAATTTTCAAAAAATAAAAATAAAAAAAACCGGGCGAAATGGGGCAGGGGGAGCCAAGTTAACTCCTCCCAGGGGGCAACCCCATTTAACCCTCTATATATAAAGGAAAAAATGGGCCTGCCCCCTAGGGGCAGCCAACATGATTGCCTCCACCCCATTTTTCGTAATTTTTTCATTTTTTTAGAAAAATACCATCACGTATATTCATCCCTATATCCGTCCTATATGCCATTCGAATTTCGTCAGAAACGAAGACTCCTACGACCTCCATCCAGACGTCATTTCTTTAACGATCGCATAATTTTTTAAATCGACCCTGTCTGGATGGATGCCGTAGGAGTCACTATTTCTGATGAAATTCGAATGACATATAGGAGGGATATAGAGATGAATATACATGATGATATTTTTCAAAAAAATAAAAAAATTGACAAAAATGAGACAGGGCAGCCAACAAGGGCAGCCTCATCAACCCCATATATATATATAGAGAGAGAGATGGAGGGTTCTTATGAGAGACAAAAGCTGTGAGAGCATGAGAGAAATGATTCTAGACCACTAGATTTTGGCATCTTTGTCCTCATTGATTGCAAGAGGAGAGAGAAGAGCAGAATCTAGTGGTCCAGATTCAATGCTCTCACAGGTTCTGGCTTTCACAGGATCAGGGTTGATCTTGTGAGAGATAAAATCTGTGAGAGCATGAGAGCAATGAATCTGGACCACTAGATTATACTCTTCCATCTCCTCCTGCAATCAATCAAGAGAGAGATGACAGAATCTAGTGGTCTAGAATCATTGCTCTCATACTCTCATAGATATTAGCTCTCACAGGATCAACCCTATATATATAGGGCTGATTTTGTGAGAGCCAAAACCTGTGAGAGCATGAAAGCAATGATTCTGGATCACTAGAATCAACCAAGAGATAGAAGACCAGGAGAGAGAAGACATAATCTAGTGGACCAGAATCGGTGCTCTCATGCTCTCATAGTTTTTTGCTCTCACAAGATCAACCATCTCTTCTCTCTCTCTCTCTATATATATATCGTTGATTCTGTGAGAGTCAAAATCTGTGAGATCATGAGAGGAATGATTCTGAACCACTAGATTTTGTCATCTCTCTCCTCATTGATTGTAGGAGGAAAGAAAAAAGCAGAATCTAGTAGTCCATATTCACTGCTCTCATGCTCACATAGATTTTGGCTCTCACAGGATCAACCCTCTCTCTATATAGGGCTGATCCTGTTAGAGCCAAAAATTGCGAGAGCAGTGAATTTGGACCATTAGATTCTGCTCTTCTCTCTCCTCTTATAATCAATGAGGAGAGAGATGACATAATCTAGTGGTCCAGAATCACTGCTCTCATGCTCTCACAGATTTTGGCTCTCACAGGATCAATCATATATATATATATATATAGGGTTGATCTTGTGAGAGCCAAAAGCTGTGAGAGCATGAGAGCAGTGATTCAGGATCACTAGATTCTGCTCTTCTCTCTCCTCCTGAAATCAATCATGAGAGAGATGACAGAATCTAGTGGTCCAGAATCATTGCTCTCATGCTCTCACAGTTTTTGGCTCTCACTGGATCGACCCTCTTTCTCTCTCTCTCTCTCTCTTTCTCTTTATACGATCCTGTGAGAGCCAAAAACTGTGAGAGCATGAGAGCAACGAATCTGGACCACTAGATTCTGCTCTTCTCTCTCCTCCTCCAATCAATCAAGAGGGAGGAGACAAAATCTATTGGTGCAGAATCAATGCTCTCATGCTCTCACAGTTTTTGGCACTCGCATGATCAGCCATATATATATCCTGTGAGAGCCGAAATCTGTGAGAGCATGAGAGGACTGATTCTGAACCACTAGATTATGTCATCTCTCTCCTCATTGATTACAGGAGGAGAGATAAGAGCAGAATCTTGTGGTCCAGATTCACTACTCTCATGCTCTCACATGTTTTGGCTCTCACCGGATCAACCCCCCTCTCTCTCTCTATATATATATAAGGAGTGATCCCGTGAGAGCAAAAAACTGTGAGAGCATGAGACTAGTGATTCTGAACCACTAGATTCTGTCTTCTCTCTCTCAGTCTTCTCTCTCGTGGTTGAATCTAGTGGTTCAGAATCACTACTCTCATGCTCTCACAAGTTATTATATATATATATATATATATATATATATATATGAGTGATCCTATGAGAGCAAAAAACTGTGAGAGCATGCTTTTTGGACCATTAGATTCGGTTTTCTCTGGTCCAGAATGCATGCTCTCATACTCTCACAGGTTTTGGCTCTCATAGGATAACTCACATATATATGGTTGATTGGGGCTGCCCCATATGGGAGCTAAATTGGATTCCTGCCCTATTTTTTTGCATTTTTTTGAATTTTAATGGAATTATATCACTATATCCCTATATTACGTCATTCAAATTTCGTTTGAAACAATGACTCCTATAACTTCCATCCGGACAATCATTTTTTAATGGTCAGAGAATTGCTGAAATTAACCCCGTCTGGATGGAGGTCATAGGAATCTCTGTTTCGCACGAAACTTGAATGGCCTAATATATGGATATATTAATGAAAATCCATGAAAGCAAATTTCACAAAAATAAAAAAATACGAAAAATTGGATGGGAGAGTCAAGTTAGCTCCCCTTAGAGGTAGCCCAATTTAACCAATATATATATATATATATATATATATATAGAGAGAGAGAGAGAGAGAGAGAGGAGTGATCCTATGAGAGCCAAAATCTGTGAGAGCATGAGAGCATTGATTCTGGACCTCATGCTCTCACAAGTTTTAGCTCTCATAGGATCACTCCTATATATATATATGGGGAAAATGGGGCCGCTCTTTGGGCGATCGAACTTAGCTCCTCCCGCCTCATTTTCCTCATATTTTTTCATTTTTTGGAAAAATGAATCCATGAAACTTCATCATTATATCCATGTATTATATCATTCGAGTTTCATGAGAAATAGAGACTCCTACAACTTACATCTAAACAATCATTTTTTAACGATCACAAAATTGTTGAAATTGACCCTGTCTAGATGGAGGTCGTAGGAGTCTCTATTTCACACACAATTTGAATGACATAATATAAGGATATAATGATGCAAACCCACGAAGATATTTTTCAAAAAAAATATGGAGAAAATGGGGGTGGGGGAGCCAAGTTAGCTCCCCCGATGGGACAACCCCATTGTACCCTATATATAATGGGGTTGTCGCCTAGGAGAGCTAACTTGGCTCCCCTGACCTATTTTTCTATTTTTTTATTTTTTTAAAATACTTCTGTAGATTTTCATCATTATATCCCTATATTATGTCATTCAAGATTCGTGTGAAAAAGAGACTCCTACGGCCTCCATCCAGATGTGATCGATTTCAACAATTCCACGACCGTTCGAAAATGACTTTTTGGATGGAGGTCGTTGTAGTCTCCATTTCGCACGAAACTTGAATGACATAATAAATGGATATAGTGATTAATACAGAAGTATTTTTCAAAAAATAAAAATGAGAAAAATGAGGTCGAGAGAACCAATTTAGCTCCCCCAAGGGGTATCCTAATTTTAATATATATATATATATATATATATATTGTAACGGAAAAAATGGGACTACCCCTGGGGGGAGCTAACTTTGCTTCCCCCGCCCCATTTTCCCATTTTTTTGAAAAAAATACTTCCATGCAAATTCATCATTATATCTTTATATTATGTCCTTCATGTTTCGTGTGAAATAGAGACTCCAACGGCCTCCTTCCAGACAGTCATTTTTTAATGATCGTAAAATTGTTGAAATCGATCCCATTTGGACGGAAATCGTATGAGTCTATATTTTGCATAAAACTTAATGACATAATATAGGGATATAGTGATTAAAATCCACTGAACTAATTTAGAAAAAATAAAAAAATGAAAAAAAATATGATGGGGCCCAAGTTAGCTCCCCTAAATGACCTCATTTTACCCTACTGTAACTTTCAAGTTTATTTATTTACACATATGTTCACGATTTTTGAGACAGAATGTTGTGAGTAAACTTCAGATGATCTCCAAAAAGCTAAAACTTATTTTAACTCGTATTAGTCAATATGTGCAAGCAGAGAGATGTACCTGAATTCATATAAATAGGTATCAGGAGAAAGGCGTTAAAAGTTTAGGAACACTAGCATAGATGTATGCTACCATGATAGATAAGTTATCAACTAATCGGTAACAAATGCCATTCGATACTTTCTCTTCTAAAAGATAACATAAGGCAAATACCCGATTCTTCCTCCATGTCGATCTCCTTCCCATCGACGCTCTTTCACGAAGCACTGCACAAGAGTTGCCATTGTCAGCGTGACTTTCCGCAGACTGAGATCCTCTTCAGGGCACCTCTGCCTCCCCGCACAGAAAGGTAGCGGGGATGTCGAAGAAGATGAAGGTGTCTGCGGGGATGTCATAGCGGAAGAACAGGTGGATCGGCAGGTAGAGGCGGAGAGTCTCGACGATGACGGCCTGCGGGTAGGGGAGGTGGGGAATTGTAACGGCCCCTACAACATTATAGTAGATAAAAAAATTAAATTACTAAAGGAGAGAGAGGGATACGGTTATGACATTACCAATTCAACCCATTTCCTAATTACGTGGGCATTTCATTTCCGGATGGATTGGATGACGTCTGGCTTATTCCTTTTTAAGAGAGAAAAGAGAGGGAGAGAAGGATTACTCCCTACATGAGAGAGAAAGAGAAATCCATCCATTGTTCTCTTTCTTTGGCCGAGTTAATCGACATCCCTAATCAACATATTGTTGGGAAGTCGTCATCTACGGGCTGGCCCTGATGAGAAGAGGATAATCACGGTATCAACCGACCATTGGGATATCTATTCATCGCGAATACGGTATGTGTTGTATCGTTCAAAATTCTCGATCTTTTTATCTTGGAACGGTGTGTATTTTTGTCCTACCCGTAGATTCATTTGATCTTGCTCTCCTTTCCAATTTCATGATAACAACAAATCCATAGTACAACTTATATTACCTATCTGTTACCTTCTCTTCAAGTTAAACTCTCCGGATGAATCCTTGCAGTCTCATCCCGTTGATCAACAACCTTGAAAGGGGCACTCCAAATTGATGGGAAAACAAGGGAGAAGGAGGATGTGAGAGGGGTGGTTGGGGGAAGAGGACGAGGATGTGGTAGAAGGGTCGAAGATAGAGGGCATGGAGCAAGGACAAGGAGATGGGAGGATGAGAGCAGAGTGATAGGAGAGGTGGATATCAGGGATGAGCAGGGTGGGCCTAGAAAATGAGTCAAGTAGGGGACATTGTAAAACTAGATGAATAAGTGAACTATATATTTATACTAGAAAATTAATGGTAGATCATACAACATGAGAAAAATAAACAAATGAAATTATAGATAGGATTATTGAACATTGTATCAAGAAAATACTAATTGATTTTATAGAGTACCCCCTCACAAAAAGAACCTCACAAATCAAGTTAAGTTGATAAAAGATCCAAAATTTCAAGAGAACCTCTCGTAAAAGTATAAATTAAACATGTAATTCTCTTGTTAATTATAATATCATAGTGTGGACTTGTGTATGTATTGCATGTCATGTTCTTCTACATCATAATAACTACCGGCTTATTTCCAATGGATAACAACATACTCTAAATAAAAAAAAAGAGAGTATGTTCATGATTCGTAGGAAATTGTGTGCACATCACCTCCGATCCACCCTTGATTTTACTATGAGATGAGTGAGTGAAAGTGGATCTGCCTTGGAGCTTGTGCAATTTCAAATTTAAAGGTAAATGAGTGGATGAGGTGAACATGAAAGTCATATGCAAATGAGCTGCATACTCCCCCACCTTTTCTAAACAAAAGAAATGAATAAAGAATGACATGAAAACATAATGGAGAGAATTATGAGAATAGAGATATACATGAAATGAGAATAGAGGAAAAAAGTACATGGGTTTGGGTCCAAGTCCTCTCCTTCATCCCAAGCATTTTATTACCATGTGATGTGTTAGGATGTAAGGGAATCTACATCAGAAAGAACAAAAGTAGGATTGATACTTTTATATATGCGTATTATGTATCTTTTAGTAGGATTGAGACTTTTATATATGCGTATTATGTATCTTTTATTACCATGTAATGCGACAGGATAGAAGGACATCTACAACAAAAAGAACAAAAGTATGCTTTATACTTTTATATATGCATGTTATGTATTTGAAGAGATGCATCAAAGTAGGGGTCAATTAATTCTCTCGATGTAAAATGAATATTTGATAGTGTTTGGCAAATGGAGACAACTGATTTCGATAGACAGTTGTTTGGTATATCCACGATAATACCACAACAACGTCCGGAGCTGCCTCGAAGACCCTCTCCCGGATTAAGGATCACTAAGCCTCCTCCATCAGAGCCGCCTCGCCAGTCAACAAGTGTACAGACTTCAAGAAACCAGGAATCCCAAACAATCGAACCTCCACGGAAGTCGTCAGCTAGACCGCATCCTCCAGGGCACATTCCAACACATTCGGAACAAATCGCCAAGCAGAAAAAGAAGACAACACATGAGGAGAGTGACGTTGCATACATTAATCGTTTGGTTACTGGGTTAGGTTGGAGTAGCCTGTGAATATTAGCTATTTGAATGGTTAGGATGGTTGGAATAAGAAATGCAATGTGATGTCAGATTCGTTATATGATAGAATTTTAATGGTAATCTGACAACCAAACGAGCCCTACTTCTATCCCTCACAAAAGGTGGAGATGAGAGGAGGAAGGTGAGGCACCGTGCGAGGGGGGAGATGGGAAAGAAGGTTTAGTGGCAATTATTTGCAAATTTGATGTACTAACGGGATAAAATTGCCAACATTTACGGAATTCTGCAATTTTAACTTAGAAGGGTTGATGGATGATAATACAGAGGCATGTCATGTAACGGCCAGTTACTTTCCAGTATCCATAAGTCTGTGTATAACAACAGATTGTAGAGGAGTTAGAATGCTATTATGAAAGTATATAGGAAAAAGTGGGTAAAATTGCCATTATCTTTTTGTATTTTTATCAGTTGTGCTCCTTCGAGATATTGCAATTTCAGTTATACCCCTCCCTTTTTTTGGAATATCAGTTGTGCCCCTACCTTCTTGCAAAATTCTTAGTTCTACCCTTTTGTAATATCAGTTATGCCCCTACTTTACCTTAACAGAAAGACAGAAATGTGAATTTTGCAAGAAGATAGGGGCACAACTGATATTCCAAAAAAGAGAAGGGCATGATTGAAATTACACTATCTCAGAGGGGCACAACTGATAAAAACCCTATCTTTTTTATTGCAAAAGAAAAGAGAGATCCACTTGGTACAGAAAAGGGTGGCGGGAACAAAGCTCGGGCTGACGTGTCCGTCTCTCCAACACCGATAACAAAGAAAGACCCATCAGCTTATCGTCCTCCGCACAGCAGAGAAAGGAGAGTGAGCACCAAACGCTCACAACAAGAGAGATGGCGTCCGCCGCTGTTCCCAGATCTCCCATTCGGAATCCGAGTTCAATCCTCCCCTCCCCCCACCCCAATCCCATCGTCTATGGATTCCCGTCGAAGAGCGGAAGGCGCCAATCAAAAATCGTAGCAACCGCTCTTCGATCACGGTAACCGGAAACCTAATGCTACGTTTGCCTCTTTTCGTTTTTAGGGTTTCAGTTGGGTTTGATTCCGAGATTTTTTTATTGTATATTATTGTAGTGCCATCCATGGGATTGTAGATAAAGGGGGGAGAATGCCATTGGAAGGATAAGGGTAGAACGATATTCAAAAGCGGTTTACTGTGATCGTATTCTGATTGATAGAGAAAGGGGATAGTATGAGGGAATCAAAGACATTTATCGCGATGCTCTTTTGATCAAGTTATTCTCCGGAAATGTTAATGAGAGTACCTAATTTGTTATTCTCCAACAATTTTAAATGAGAGTACCTAATTTTTTTTCAACGTCAGCTCTAGCCAATTAAATCAGTGTTTTCTGCAATTTATAATAAACTGATGTAAATAAGATAAAATCATTTGCATTTATTTTGACCTGAATACATACACAAACCCTTGAATGTTGTTAAAAAGAATTAATAGAAGGGAAATATAAAGAAAATGCAAGAGAATGCCATAGTCTAACATAGTAAAGAAGATAGACGACAAATAGAAACTATCGAGTTAGAAAATTGTCTTCTATAGAGGATAGCAACAAATAGAAAATATTAATCTAGAAAATCGTCTTTCAAGCATTCTTGAAATGAAATCTTCTTGGAAAAACAACATTGTCCCTCTCAAAATAGGTGCAATGGGCCTTGACATATTGCTTCCAGGTTCCATGGTTCGAAAAGGCTAGCCTTGAGGCGGTCGAGACGGTCCCTTTTAGCTGTGAGGCTTACGCCTCAAACCAGTCCTGTGAGGCGTGCGCCTCGAGTGGTCGAGGCGTAGCCTCGAGGCAGAATGCCTCGAGGCGGTCGAGGTGTTTCGTGAGGCGTTTTTGCTTTTTTGAAGTATTTTTTATTATTTTAATGGTTTCCTTAGTAGTTTGAGAAGCTTATCAATATCTGTTTATTTAGGATAATGATTATATAAGATGAATGCCTAAATATGATGTTTATTTCATGCCGATAACTTCATATTTACAATTAATGTATCCAACTATTTTGGCAAACTTTTACTATTTCACTCTTAATGAATGAATTCATAAATATTAAATTAAACAATACTTGTAACTTAATAAGATTTGCAATATATCAAGCAAAACAAAATGGATAAGGTTCATGGTTTCTCATATTGCCTTATATTATATATTAGACACAACATAAATTTCTTCGACATATATTTAATCGAACTTTTAGTTACAACAATATTTCAAAGATTTGCTCGAAATGGATATGATTCATGGTTTCTCGTGCGATCATATATTATATGTTAGACACATAACATAAATTTCTTCGGTGTATATTTAGTCATACTTTTAATTACAACAATATTTCATAGACATATATGTAATGTTTAATTCTTTCACAATATCTATAGTCAATGAATTCCTCTTTGATTGGATGAAAATGTGTAGAAATGTATATGATGTTGTTCTATCTTCTATTTGGTGTTCTTATCTTTATTATTTCATCATATCTTGTAGTGTAAATTATTATATATTGGGCAGAGAACATATAATTACATAGAGATATATATATAATTGTAGTTTTATACATATTTTTCTATATAAACCGAGGCTTACGCCTCGACCGCCTCGAGGTAACGCCTCGCCTCGATTCCAAGGAGACCGCCTCGTTCCGCCTTTCGTTTTTTCAAACCTTGCCAGGTTCAGACAGTTCACTCCCACTGACGATGTGCACATGCTACTCGTTCTTGATTGCCTCCTTGTGGAATGAAATTGAGACCTCTTAAACACCTTATAGAGAAGAAACCTCAAGAGAAGAGCATTGAAGGAGATTGGATGTTTTCCATGTTTGTAGAAAACGAGTGACCGAGAGTTATGTTTCATGAGGAGAATTGAAGGAGCGGATGCATTTTAGATATCAAAGTGACTAGCCATTCTCGGATTCAAGAAGCACGCATCCAATCGTTTCCATAATTCAAGTACATGGTCAACAAAGTTATCTCTTAATGATTATAATGCGCATATGCATGTGTGGCATGCCATAGCACGCTTCACAGCACATGTCAAGAACCTCAAGCCTAATCGTAAGCTTGGCTTGGCCCAAAGTATATTAGAATCTTCGAAACCCAACCTTGTCATCACCATGTTGAAAATCCACTGCCACTCCCACTTCTCCAACTTCGTATCCAACTATGCATAAGCAGTAGTTACCCATGGATAAGACATTCTTTAAGTGTGCAGTTGACTTTCGATCCATGCTCCTCAAGCTCCCCACAGGTCTCCCCAACCTCCACTTAGTTGTGTCTCCCATCCCTCACTGGAATAGACAACATCCATCCCTCCTCATGTGTACTATCATCCATGTCCCATCACGATTTCCCTTTCCCACCCTTCCCATATTGTTGCCCTTGTACCAACTAATATCTCACTCCTAATATCTTCCTCCTCTGCCGATTCCCCCTCTTCCATAGGCCATTTAACCACTTAACACCTCCATGGTATTCCTACTAACACCTTCTATCCTTTGCTGGCAGTGTTAGATTGTTGTCCCTAAGATCCCTCCCCATCCACAACCCCTTGGCTTGCGCAACCAAGCTTGTTTGAACTTAAAGTATTTTTTGCATGTTGGAGGACAACACAAATAGAGTTTGATTTGAGAATGGGGAGAGCCTTTGTATTGAAAACGTTTTGCATCATGTGAAGGTTCTTTTGAGTCATGATTTTTGTAAGCTGATGGTTTTATAAAATGACCATATAGTGGGGGTGGGCATCATTCTGGGTGCACATATTTTTTTGTTTAAGAAGGTATTATGAGATGCTAAGAGTCTGAGCAACTGATGATGATCATATTTGCAGGGCGGAGTTTTCTTTATCCAGTGGAACCCATCTGATACCACATCCAAAAAAGGTGTTCTTTCTTAATAAGATAGAAGCAGTTTTTTGAGCTATTTTTACTACTATTGCAACAATAATCATGTGACAAGGAGATGAATGTATGTTGGATCAAACACCAATGAATTCAAACACTGGGATTGTATTTTCATGATTAATGTTTCTCATGAATTGCGAAATTTTCCCTAGGCTGACACAGGTGGAGAGGATGCTTTTCTTGTAAGTAATTATAATGGTGGAGTACTAGCAGTTGCAGATGGTGTTTCTGGGTGAGACTCAAACATGCCACGCCAGTTAAAATCTCAATATTTTCCAGTGGGTTCTTTAAAGCATCATTGTAGATATTTTCATCCTCAAATGACAGATGGGCTGAAAGAAATGTCAATCCTGCACTATTTTCTCAGGAGTTGATGAAACATGCTTCAAGCCTAGTTGAAGATGAGGAGGTATTTTATTATATGATGCTTTTTTGTATAATGACAACTAAGAATTCTTGTTTCCGTACATTTGATTTAGTTCTTGAAACTGCAGAATTTTGTAAATCCTCGATATTTTTTTTCATGGATTTGGTTTCCTTTTTCAGTCGAACATCTGAAGGCATTAATATGAAATCTGTAATAAATCAAGATTTTATTGCTTTGGCCGGTTGTTAGCTTGTGACATCAGGACATTTTTTGTGATGTAGGATAATGATATATACTTGTTGGGAAACGTGAATAAGTTGTTTATTCCATAGCCCTAGGCTCTCTTATATAGGAGAGTAGCCTATGGGTAAATTACATAAAGAGGATAACAAGAAAATAAAATAGCAAAAAAGACACAATAACTAAATATGCGTCAACACTCCCCCTCAAGATGGAGCATAGATGTCAATCATGCTCAGCTTGGAAGCACACTTCTGAAATGGGCCACGTAACAATGCCTTGGTGAATATATCTGCAGTCTGGTTTTCTGAAGTAACATGGGATGTGGTAATGAATCCCTTCTGAATCATATCACGTATGAAGTGGCAATCCACCTCAATATGCTTGGTCCGTTCATGGAATGCAAGATTGTTTGCAATGAACAAAGCAGCCTGATTATCACACTCCAAGTTCATAGGAAGTGGTATGTCTAAGCATAAATCTGTCAGCACCGCTTTCACCCACATCATCTCTGTAGTAGCCTGGGCCATGGCCCTATATTCGGATTCAGCACTGGATCTAGCTACCACAGTTTGCTTCTTGCTCCTCCATGAGACTAGGGCATCTCCAACATAGACAGCATACCCTGAGGTGGACTTCCTATCTTTAGGACATCCTGCATAGTCTGCATCTGCGCATGCTGAGACGGAAATCCCCTTTCCTTTCTTGAATAGCAGACCTTTACCTGGAGAAGATTTGAGATATCTAAGTATCATGTGTATTGCATCCATATGCACCTGGCGTGGCTGCTCCATGAACTGGCTCACACGGCTCACTGCAAATAATATATCTGGCCTAGTGATCGTGACATATAACAATTTGCCTACCAGCTCTCTGTATCTTCTCCTGTCAACGTCCTTTGTGTCATCATCATACAGCTTCATGCTAGGGTCCATTGGTGTCGTAGCAGGTCGACACCCTAGCATACCTGTCTCACTCAGCAGATCTGTGACATACTTCCTCTGTGACATGACTAATCCATACGGATTTCTGGCAAACTCCAGCCCCAGAAAATATCTAAGGACTCCCAAGTCCTTGGTGACAAACTCGGTCCCCAGCCTTTCCTTTGCCTTCTTAATGCCCTGGTCATCATCGCCTGTAATCAAGATATCGTCAACATAAACCATGATTACCACAATACCTCTTGCCGTCTTCTGTACAAACAAGGAATGATCAGCATTGGAGCGTTTATATCCTTGTTTCTCAAAGAGGTCTGACAGCTTCTGGAACCATGCTCTGGGGCTCTGCTTAAGGCCATAGATAGCCTTATGTAATCTGCAAACCTTGGAACACTCCCCCTCAACAGCAAAACTTGGTGGCTGTTGCATGTAGACTTCCTCCTGCAGGTCGCCATACAGAAAGGCATTCTTTACATCCAGTTGATAGAGTGGCCAGTCTCTAGTAACTGCAACTGATAAGAGGATCCGCAGAGTGGAATGACGAGCCACCGGGGAGAACGTGTCAAGGTAATCTACTCCATATGTCTGTGTGAATCCCCTTGCAACTAGGCGTGCCTTGTACCTGTCAATGGAGCCATCTGCATTATGTTTCACTGTAAATACCCACTTACAACTCACCGGGTTGACATCCGGTGGTCTAGTAACCAAGCTCCATGTTCCTCTAGACTGAAGTGCCGCCATCTCTTCCTCCATTGCTAGCCGCCATCGAGAGTCCTGCAAAGCCTCATGGTGGTTCCGTGGAATATCTGTAGCTGAAAGTGCCAATGCAAACGTCCTGAATGGTCCAGATAGCCTCTCAAACGAAACCGCTGCTGATACTGGATACTTGGCACAACTTCTCTTCGGCTTGCGTAGAGCGATTGGAACATCCAGATCCTCTGTGGTATCACCATGCTCCTGTAATGCATCCTGCTGAGAAATGTCGTCAGATCCATCATCATTAATATTTTCATTACATACCATAGGCGAGCTAGTTGACTGGTCAGGACCATGAGCTTGATTCGGCCTCTGGGTGTAATGGAATGGTAACGGGGATACTATTGGTGGCGGTGGTGGTGGCGGTGGTGTTGGTGGAGATGTTGGTGGCGGTTGTGATGTTGGTGGTGCCATGAAAACGGTATCAGGGGATATATGTGGTGGCTGCATGTTCCCGGATTCTGAAAAATACATGATGGATTCAAAAAATGTAACATCTGCACTGATCATATACCGCCGACGCACAGGGTCAAAACACTTGTACCCCTTTTGAGTTCTGGAGTACCCCACAAAGACGCACTTGACAGCCCTAGGAGAGAGCTTGTCAGAACCGGGCGACAACTGATGGACAAATGCGACTGACCCAAACACACGAGGGGTAAGAGTGAACAGATCCTTGTCAGGATAGATAAGTGAGAAAGGAACCTGTTCATTCAAGACAGACGAGGGCATACGATTTATAAGATAACATGCAGTAAGGACTGCATCACCCCAGTAGGAATACGGAACATGACTCTGAATGAGAAGTGACCTTGTGACATCAAGTAGGTGACGGTGTTTTCTTTCTGCAACCCCATTTTGTTGAGACGTATGGGCGCAGGATGTTTGGTGAACAATTCCTTTAGAGGAGTAGTAGTTGGCTAGATTGTTGGTGCACAATTCTAAGGCATTGTCACTTCTCATAATTTTGACAGTTGTGGAAAAAACATTCTGAATCTCATTTAGAAATTGAATAATAATATTTCCAGCTTCAGACTTATTTTTCATTATAAATACCCATGATGCTCTAGAGAAATCATCCACAAAAACAATATAAAACCTGTGCCCCTGATGATCAGGAACACGACTTGGACCCCAGACATCGACATGAAACAACTCAAACTTGGAGTTACTACTCCGACCTTGACTACTGGGAAAGGATGACCTGTGATGTTTTCCCAACTGACACGCCTCACACTGGATAGGTGTGTGAGAAAGACTATAAGGTAAAACAAGACGCGACTTCTGAAGCGGTAGATGACCAAAACGCAGATGCCACAGGAAGGAAGATACTTGTTCTGCGGGAGAAGCTGTGATTCCGGCAAACGGGGTCTGGTTCAGACGATAAAGGCCTCCTTGCTCATAGCCATGACCAATCACGTTGCCCGTACGGATGTCCTGAAAAATCAATGAAGATGAATCAAAAATAGCTCGACAATGGAGATCCTTCGTAATCTGACTAATTGACAACAGATTCATAGAAAAATGCGGTGCATGTAAAACATTCTTGAGCTGCATAGAAGACGTCAATCTGATCTCCCCCTGACCCGTGATAGGAGAATGCGTGCCATTGGCAATAACTACTGTCCGTCCTGGAGGAATCTGGGTGTATCCTGTAAGTAGGCTCTGGTCGCCACATAGATGATGTGTAGCGCCAGAGTCCATGATCCATGGCAGTGTATCAGATCTACTATTGTGGAGTGCAAGTGGACTACCTGAAGTACTAGTGGAGGCCGAGGCGGAAGCAGCAGTATCAGTATGGTTCTCTGCAGTCGGTGCTGGACCAGATGGTGGAATAATGCCCCTGAGACGGGCAACTAGGTCATCAAATCGTTGATCCAGTGTAGCAGCAGACGGGGGCTCTATCTGCTCAGCTGCTCGTGCGGATGCAGGAAATCCATGCTTTGAGTAGCATGTATCTTCAGTATGTCCGACTCGGTGACAATATGAGCATGTTGGCCTAGTGCGGCCACCCCTTCCACGAGGAGTACGTCCACGGCCCTGTTGATGAAAACCACGGCCTCTGTTGGCCGCCATGGCTGAGGGATTCTGACTCGCAACTGCTGAAGGTACTGTGATCCTGCTCAATCTGTGAAAAGCTTCCTCCATGGGAGGAATAGTCGAGTCCGCCAAAATCTGTGAACGTGCTGCCTCATACTCTGGATCGAGTGCAGCGAGAAACACACCCACCATCGTCGCATTTCTGTATGTCTTCTGCTGTTCTGGCGTGGCGGTAAGGGGCATGAAGCTATAAAGCTTCTCAAACATTCCTCTTAATGATGTATAGAGAGAATGTAACGGGCGACCGTTCTGCTTTATTGCGAATATATCATGTTGTAGCTGCAGGATCTTCGTCTCATTCTTCGCCTGAGAATATGTCGCTGCCAGGATATCCCACATGTCTTTGGCTGTGGGTTGATGTAGAATGTCATTGGCGATTTCAATAGCCAATGTGCCAGATAGCCACACCTTGGCATATGCATCGTCGGCCTCCCATGAGGCATGAACTCCAGTCTTCTCTGCAGGCTCGGGCTCGGTGAGAATATGCTTCTTGCATGTGGACTTCATCATACTCATGAACTGCATTGCCCACAGTTCATAGTTCGTACCGTCCATCTTGACGATGGGCGCTGGACCACGAAATGCGCCCATAGACGGGATATCTGCCTTGCTTTCTGACATACTGAAGACGGAAGACTGGAGCGAATGACAATAGATAATATTTGTCTACAATGACATAGACGGGATTAGTTGCATGTGTAGACCTCAAGCAACTATCCCCATGGATCTGCGCGTACTACGATCCGCACACGCACAGGATGTGCACGCAATATGTATCCCTCACGCGCTGGAGATGACGCGAGCGCTTGCTTCCTGCTGCGCGGTATCTCGTGCCCTAGTGCACGCTATGAGCGCAGCACAGCACGCAGATGCCGTAGATGGCGCAGCGCACAGCACGGGAGGTCTCGCTCAGATGCCGCAGATGGCGCACAGCACAGCACTGAAGACGCTATGCCGCACAGCACGCCAGCGCGGTTGCGCCCGATGCGCGAGAGGCGCAGATCTCGCTCAGCGCGGTTGCGCCAGATGCGCGAGAGGCGCAGATCTCGCTCAGCGCGGTTGCGCCAGATGCGCGAGAGGCGCAAGGTGCGCGGGAGATGCGCAGGAGGTCTCCGAGGCGCCCTAGATCACCGCAGATCGGAGAAGAAGGGCCTCCGATAGGCTGGGGATGGACTTGGCGGCGCCGAGAGAGAGAGGGAGAGAAGAGAGGCCGGCGGGTGGGGATGGGGTAGGTTTAGGGTTTCGAGAACTCCGGTCTAGGATCGTCGCTCTGATACCATGTTGGGAAACGTGAATAAGTTGTTTATTCCATAGCCCTAGGCTCTCTTATATAGGAGAGTAGCCTATGGGTAAATTACATAAAGAGGATAACAAGAAAATAAAATAGCAAAAAAGACACAATAACTAAATATGCGTCAACAATACTGTTATCTTTTACATTGGCAAATGCCATATTTATGGAAATGTAAGTAGGTTCTAGTTATCCAATGTTGTAACATGGGATAAATTATCTAAGGTCCATCATTGCAAAAGTTTTACTCACCTTTCTGGTTCCAATACTAGCCCAGATAAAGGGAAGTGGTTGTGTCAGGTAACCAATGGTCAAAATAAATCCAAGACTTACCGTGAGTAGTTGTTCTCATCTAGCATCCTTAGGCATTTGATCCGTTATTAATTTGAGAAGATGCCAGAAATCCATGTAAATATGACATGGGAAAATCCCTCGACTAAGTTTGATGGATAAGACAATCAAATCCCACTAGTTGACTAATTGGGTAACATAGGTGCTTGGTTTTATGCCCAGTTCTCTCCCAAAACTAAATGGTCAAGAAATTTATTGTTGAAAAATCATAGTGTTAGAAAATAGGAAGCGGAAGTGGAATCAGGAAAAATAATATAAACATGAAGAACAAAAGATTTTTACGTGGAACTCTACTCCCTAAGGAGCGGGATGAAACCACGGGAGAAGCCCTCAAATCATATGCTTCATTGCTTTTTCTCAATGGTTATAGGAGGTCTGGGGCTCCTTATATAGCCTCTAGAGAGCCTCCAAGTCCCACCACCGGTAGATGTGGGACTAAACATATGGATGGGGTAAATGGATCCTGGAGGGATCCATTTACCCATCTCCCTCATATATGACGCATACAACTTATACTCCAATACTCCCACTCAAGCTGGAGCATGCAATGCTCATCTTGGACAAACAGAAAGAAACTCAACTCACACTACAAGACACTACGAACAATATAAACCCAACGCGTACAACTGCTGTTGTTGAGGATGTTTGATGCAGCACAAAATTAAAATATAGGGTTAAATTTTATCCGTTAATTTTATTTACGTTTATTTGAGTCGTTGCATTTTTTATTTAAATAAAGAGATCGCGTGTGATCTCGAAATTAGTCAGTCAATTTTAAATTTGAATTTCGAATTTTGAGTTAGAGTCAAATTAGGATAATGTAGATTTGAATCTCGATTCAAATCAATTAAGATCGAGTTAGATTTGAATTTTGGTTCACTTTCTATTTTTGTAATTCCACCTCTACGATATAAAGAGGTTGGTAGTCTTTTGTAAAGGGACAATTCAGTTGATATGAAAATTTGAGTTCATCTCTCTTTATCTCTCTCTCTCTCTCTCGTTATTCTCTCTCTCACCGTGTTCTTCACGATTCATCTCCAATATCCCGTGCAACCGGCACGTTCTTCTCTTCTCTCATCCTCTAATTTCTTCTCCACCAAAATCCACCACCAAAATTATTATTTCCACTATCGCAAAATTTCTTTTTGCATCATTTGGTATCAGAGCATGGCAACCGAATCATTCTTACGATTCGACGATCCTGTTGAGTATTGGCTATTGCAATTCGAGTTAAGCTTCCTATCTCATGGTTCGCGTTCACGTGCGCGTCAACAAAAGTTCAAGCAATGCCTTATGTCAAGCATCAACGTGCAAACTTGGTTGGATACGCTAATCGAGGAGGAATCACTCGTCAACGACAAAATTCAGACCATCACTTTGTCGATACAACACGACTTCATCCAAGAACACAAAGGTATGTACATGAAGGACAAGTATTTTCCAGATACAACGTCAATACTAGAGGCACATGAGGATAAGGGACCCATTTTTGATGACTATGACGTAGTTGACGAAGTCAAAATTCGTGATTTGTTCACTGGTATACTTGCTATCCGAGAAGGGACAAGGCATGATAGCAATGTCGAGAAGGGGGATGAAATCCCCGTGGTGGTCATCTCCGTTACAACCCAAGAGGCCTTTGCACCGTCAACAACCGAGCAACCCCTGCTCGCACACCACCTTGAGTGCAACCTCTGCAGCCACCATCAACGCCCAGCCCCGTGCGGCGCCCGTGCGCCGCCTCTTCGGACAGACGTGCCACCCCTGCCATCGTGCGCCCCTCCAGCAGCCCCTCCCCGACACTGCGCGCACATCAGGTGCGGTTGCCGCCAACGCTGTCTCTCAATCACGAGACCCCCTCGTTGGGGTGCGAAATCATGTGGCCGACAGTACTCCGACAGCTGTGGTTCCCGCCCGAGCCCCCCTCGTCACTGCTACCACCATGCGGGCTCTCACCCCCATCCCCGTCGTCATCACACGCTAAAGGATTGTGCCAGTGGAGACCCCCACCATCGACGCCGCCAGAGGTCCCCCTTTCCAGTTCGCCGGCGTCGTTCCCTTAGCCTCGGTGCTTGCGCGATCCCACGCCAATCGCGCGGTGGGAGTTCTAATCCTAGGGTCTGGTGCCGTTCAAAACGGAGGGAGGAAAGAGTCCCGTGCGGGCCTCCTGGATTATCTCAAAGGAAGGTTCAAACCCATAAAATTAGGGATTGGGAATATTACTGAGAAAATTACAGAGGTATTCCTCCTTCTAAAACCTTTTATATAAAGGTTAAAGTTGGGAGGAATGTAGAAGGCATTGTTTTAGTTAAGGGGGTAAAAAATTGCACTGCAACCCCTGGGAGCAAGAACACTTGAAGAAAGGTGCAGGGAAAAAAGTATTGAGACTCCCACCTTCTCCAAATAGGAGTAGGACTATGGGATTCAAGTATAAAAGGACCCTATGGGTTAGTTCATTGCCCACATCTCCCCTCATCCTAGACTTGTGCCATTCATTTTCTATGGCTTCTTCAAATTCCATGGTGCTCGAGATGAAGATGCCCCATCAATTTTTCAAGCACCACAAAAAGGGGACAAAATTCGTGGATATGCCGCCATTTGCGCCATATATGTTCTTCCAACATGAGATTGACGACTCCGACCATCGCACCAAAGCCATCTGGGTTCGACCATTTGCTCCACATCTATTCTTCCAAGATGCTACATGGAAGTTGACATCAAATCGTCAAACATCGAAGATCAAGCAATTCGTCAGGAGACGAATTTTTCAAGCGGAGGAGAATTGATGCAACACAAAATTAAAATATAGGGTTGAATTTTATCCGTTAATTTTATTTATGTTTATTTGAGTCGTTGCATTTTTTATTTAAATAAAGAGATCGCGTGTGATCTCGAAATTAGTCAGTCAATTTTAAATTTGAATTTCGAATTTTGAATTAGAGTCAAATTAGGATAATGTAGATTTGAATCTCGATTCAAATCAATTAAGATTGAGTTAGATTTGAATTTTGATTCACTTTCTATTTTTTGTAATTCCACCTCTACGATATAAAGAGGTTGGTAGTCTTTTGTAAAGGGACAGTTCAGTTGATATGAAAATTTGAGTTCATCTCTCTTTATCTCTCTCTCTCTCTCTTGTTATTCTCTCTCTCAACATGTTCTTCACGATTCATCTCCAATATCCCGTGCTACCGGCTCGTTCTTCTCTTCTCTCATCCTCTAATTTCTTATCCATCAAAATTATTATTTCCACCATCGCAAAATTTCTTTTTGCTTCAACGTTGCTTCTCATGCCGTGCAGGTGAGGAGGACGAACGAGCTGGAGTGTGAGTCAGCTGAATCTCCTCGTCGGAGAGCATGTGCTCTGAACTGCGCCTGTCAGAGTCACTGCAACTGGAAATGAGTCTCCTCGTTGGAAACTATGGCCCGCCACAATAATGTGGACAACTGCTTCATCTCTGAAAAGGGTCGAACTGGAAAAAGGCAGTGGAAGTGCATTCCTCGTCGGAGTCCACGGTCGCTGGAGAATGGAATCTGAAATAAGTCTCCTCATCGGAGAACTGGATCTCTCTCATCTAGCACAGAGAATGGTACACTGCTCTGGAGTACCTATGGTACCAAATGAGAACCCTTGCTAACATGGCATAGGGAATGGTCGTCTACTCTGGAGTCCCTATGGCTCACATGAAAACTCTGGTCGACAAAACAAGAAGTATGGGGACCACCACAAAAGATGGCATACACGTGCTTATCTGAAATAAGACCGCATCCATGTGCGTGTCTGAAACTGATGACTCGGAAGACAATCGTCGAGTTTGAACTGTAGAGTCTGGAAATTACGGATGGTCTGGAATCTGACATTTGAATCTGCAACAGACCTGTGACTTTACATAATACTCCCCCTTTCTCCCATACTTGTCGGAAAATCAACATTGACAAAGTTGGGAGAAGACAAGATAATAAATATTTGGGGGGAAACATCATTTGGATCGTTCCTTTTTTTCAGCTTTAATCATCATTTTTTTTAACCTCTCCTTTTTTTCTTGGCTATATATATATAATAGCCATCATCATCAAATTTTTTTGAAAAAATTTGCGTATGACTTTTTTTACTTTGTATGCGCCCCTTTTTTTTCAGCGGCCCACTTGAGCCCAACATCAATAAGCCCCTCACTCCCTTTTTTTTCCTATAAAAAACAAACACGGCCAAACAGGGCCCTTTTTCTCTCTGATGCCCCAGCCCAAACTGGGCATTCTCAATCATTATTATTATATATTTTTTGGATAAAAGCCGATACCCTAATTAGGGTTCCCTCACAGGAACCCTTCTCTTGGAAACCCACCACGCCGCCTCCCCGATTGGGGATCCTTTGCTGGAGTCACACCTGCGCCTGTGCGATGGGGCTCGAGCGCGCCGCTTGGTGAAAGATGGGTGCGTGAAGATGCAGCAGGGGAGCACCTGTGCTTCGGGCGGAGGTGCAACAGTACCTAGAGCGCATGGAGGCGGCGCAACCGTACACCAGGACGACACCAGGGCATCGCACGGAGGAGCTGGAGTCCGCCAGGAGCTTTGGGAGCCCGCGCCGCCTGCTGCGAGCAGGCTTGGGTGCTGCGATGGCGCCATATGCGTCGGTTGCGCTAAGATGTGACGAGGAGAGGGTGCCCCTGGGTCTCGCTGATGATGATCTACCGCCGATTAGCCTCCACCAGGGGCTTCATGAGAACCCTAGCGCACCTTGCTGAGGTCTCAGATTTGAAGAGGGTTTCTTCGTGGGTTGTTGCTGGGTGTCGTGCCTGGAGAATCACGCTAAGGGGGAGTTGTCTGAACTGAGGTGCGTAGCCCACACAAGAAGGGCGGCACCGCCTTGAAGCTGAGAAGGCACCTCCTGATCTGGATGGCACTGTGATCCCCGTGGTAGTTGATCCTTGCCGCCTTGTGGGTGCACGATTGTGCACGATGGTGCTTTGCGCGATCGAGCAGCTGCCTGGAACAGAACCCTAGGTCCTTGACCTTGAACGTGGGAGAAAAGGCGACCTAAGATCGCCTGCGTGATGATCTCGCTGCCCTGGAGAGAGGCCTGAACATGAACAAAGATTAGGGTTCCAGGACGGAACCCTAGAACTTGGATAAAAAGCTCAGAATAATATTCTTCTCGAACACTCCCCAAGAACAGAAATTGCAAGCACGATCCGAGAGCTGAATTTGCTAATCGAATAAATAAACGGCATAAAATCCTCGAGAATCGTCCCGCTCTAATACCATGTTAGAAAATAGGAAGCGGAAACGGAATCAGGAAAAATAATATAAACATGAAGAATAAAAGATTTTTACATGGAACCCTACTCTCTAAGGAGCGGGATGAAACCACGGGAGAATCCCTCAAAGGGGCATATGCTTCATTGCTTTTTCTCAATGGTTACAGGAGGTCTGGGGTTCCTTATATAGCCTCCACAGAGCCTCCAAGTCCCACCACTGGTAGATGTGGGACTAAACACATGGATGGGAAGGATCCATTTACCCATGTCCCTCATATATGACGCATACAACTTATACTCCAACACATAGACATGGCATTTAACCTCCAAGTGATATTTGTCCCAATGGAGAAGAAGGCTTAAGGAATGTACAGAGGTCAGTGGTCAATGCTTCTGGAATCTGTTCTATGTTAACAAGAGATGGAGTGTGCACCTTTTGCCCCTTCCGACAACCATCTATTTCTGACATGCTACCCAAGTGCCTTTTGCACTGAAGTTACTCTTTTATTTCCTTTATTTAAGTTGGTAAACAGAAGAACTGCAGAGCATGTGCGACGAGGTTTCTACAATTTGCGATAATTTTTTCCATCTATGTTTAAGAATTGACTACACATTTAACAGGTGAACTATGATCCAGTAGTTCTTTTGAAGAAAGCACATGCTGCAACATCCTCTAGAGGTTCTGCTACCGTGTAAGTTTTATCTGGCTTTTCTGCTACATTTTATAGAGTATGATCTCTTCCAAGCTAATGGTATTTTTTTTTAAAAAGACTTAAAGGTATTATTACATTTGGGGTAGTAACCATCATGAGCATGCAGAATCAGTCAGGGGTTAAATGTGGCAAAAATAAAGGTCTCAGTATCCTAGAAGCATTGGCTTGTTTGTAATTGTCAAGGATGCACATGAGCACTTGACTGATGAGCTTTTTAGAAAATGAATTGGATTTGCTATCATCTGAACTTAAACACGAATTCAGGAAAACTTTTTTTTTTGAAGCCAAGAAGAGGGGGATACACTCGATGGTGCTCACCCCAATATATTAAGAGAAAAAAGGAAGGGGTACAAACATGAAAATAAAAAAAGCCACCCAGCGTAGGAGGCAAGGAGCCTCCAGAACTAGGCGCCCAGCAACCAAAGAAAACAGGAAAACAAGCACGTTAAACAAGACACCAGTCAGCCACCAAAGCCCTCGCACGACAGATCACGTTCTCCAGATAAAACCGCTGCCCAGAGAATAGGGCCTCATTGCGAGCAAGCCAAATCGACCATAAACAAGCCACCGGTGCAAAAAGGCGCCTTTTCTCCATCCGCCTATTCAAGAATTCAGGAAAACTTACTAAATAGTTAAGGTCTAAGTGGATCTAAACAACAATTTAAATAGTTTAAGCTTGATATAAAAGGTAGTGTACTTCGACTCTTACAAATCCTACTCACATCACAAATGTTAGCATTGTGAGATTGAACTAGGTCTTACAATCTCCGTCATTTAATATCCTGATGTATAAATCATATCAATGACCAACTAATGTAACATAGTTTTCCTTCTTTTTCCCGTGGGGTTGTTGTGCGACACCATTTACAGTGGCTGCAACTTAGGCTCAATTCAATTAAAAAATGGTTCTAACAACTTGTTGGGACTACGCTCAAGTGGACCCTACGCAACATCCTAAATGCTAATTTCAAGTTAATAGAAAATAATCTTCAATAATCATGAACCCTACTCCAGAGCATTATTTTAGTGGAGACGAGGATTAAGCTGAAGGGCTGGATCCAGAACTCATTATTTGGATAATTACTACTAATGTAAATGAGCTTGCATAACTTACTGGCTTTGTTTTCATATAGAATAGTTGCTATGCTCGAAAAGAATGGAGTCCTGAAAATTGCAAGCATCGGAGATTGTGGGCTACGTGTAATCAGGGGTGGTATGCTAACTGTAAAAATGTTTCTTGTTATCTTGTTATAGTGTCAAAGTAATAAAAATTTGTTGGTCTTCTCTTCTATGTTCCCATGTAGGTCAGTTGATTTTTTCAACCATATCACGAGAGCATTACTTTGACTGTCCCTATCAATTAAGCAGCGAGGCAATTGGCCAAACATACCGTGATGCCACAGTACGTTCTTCCATTGAAAGGGAAATTTAGGCTGGTTATTTTATCATTTAGGTTATTTTAACTATTCATCCAGGGTTCTTACTTTTCCTTGACCATGTATCATATCATATTGTTGTGACTTGCCCTATTGATCTTGTACATCACGATGCCTTGCCATCATGCTAAGCATCCCTATTTTTTTAAAATATGCTACCACATAATTACATATCTTGTACACAACCTATTAACTTGGGGAAAAATTGAACCACTTTGCATTCATCTTAGGGATGCAACAAATACAGATATATGTGTTACCATATCCTTATCCTTTTTAAAATCCGGATACAGATATGGAGATGGATATCTTGCGGATATTGAAAATCGCAAACCATATCCTTAAATATAGATACAGATATGGAAATGTATAGTGATAATTCAGATATGGATATTTTACAAACAAATATGGATTATCTTACAAATAATAAAATTTTCTAACTTAAATTCAATATCAAAACTACACAAACTATGATTACAAATAATAAAAAAGAAAAAAAAGTAATATGGCAAACTAAACTTTTATAACAAATATTTAAACACTATAAGATATATACTTGGGTAAATTACCTAGAAAAAAGCCCCAACTATGCCTAATTCTCAATTAAGGGCCTCATTTTTTAAATGATATAAAGAGGGTACTAAAATTTCAATTTTATACTTTAACATTGACATAGAAGGGTTACGTTTTCAAAATAATGCCCTAATTGGGAATTGAGGTATAGCCATGGGATATTTTTGTAATTTACTCTATTTATTTTTCTTCCTAAATAAAATGATTTTAAAACGTATAAACTTATAATAATTTTAAATATTTGCTTATAGACATTGATAAATATGTCTTTGATATACACACATACACACTGATTTCTAGTAATAGGATATCTGTATCCGTATCTGCAAGACTAATTTGGAATCATATATCTGTATCCGTATTCTCAAAAAATTGGAAATCCTATATCCATATTTGTATCCGTAAAAAAATAAAATCCCATATTCGTATCTGTATCTGTCAAAATAATAAATGCATATATATATATATATATATGGGAAAAGGGAGTATGCTCCATAGTTGTAGCCAACTTACATGCTCCCACCCCTTTTTCCCCCTGTATTTTTTTTTTATTTTTTTGAAATGAAACCTATTGGAATTTAGATCACAATATGTCACCATGGTGTCATTCAAAATTCAACTTAATTTGAGACTTCCATCCCCTCCATCAAGACTGTCAAATTTTAACGGTCTCAGAATTGCTGAAATCGACCCCTTTCAGATGGATGTCATAGGAGTCTCTGTTTCTGACGAAATTGGAATGACATGTTCGGGGGATATAGTTATGAATTTTACATTTTTTTATTTTCCAGAAAAATAAAAAAATAAGGAAAAATAGAGGTGGGGGTAGCCAATTGGCTACACCCAGGGAGTAGCTTCCTTTAACCCTATATATATATATATATATATATATATATATATATATATATATATATGGGAAAAGGGAGCCTACACCCATGTGTAGGTAACTTACCTACACCCAACTCTTTTTCTCTCAATTTTTTTATTTTTTTGAATTAATTCTTTGGGGAATTTAGATCACAATATATCACCATATCGTCATTCAAATTTCAACTTATTTTGAGACTTCTAACTAATCCATCATGACAGTCAAATTTTAACGGTCTGAGATTTGCTGAAATCGGTCCATTTCAATGGAGCTGTTAGGAATGTCTGTTTTAAATGAAATTTGAAACACATATTCCATTTAATTCTAAGTAAATCCCCTAAAGATCCATTTCAAAAAAAATCAAAAAAATTAAGAAACAGGAGGTGGGTGTAGGTAAGTTACCTACACATGGGTGTAGGCTCCCCAATCCCTATATATATATATATATATATATATATATATATATATATATATATATATGAGGATGGGATTATGCACCCTGGTGCATGTAATTTTTCATGCACCGGAGCCTATGTCTCTCACATTTTTTTACTTTTTTGGAAAATATCACCGTGTGTATTCATCTATATATCCCTCCAATATACCATTCGAATTTCGTCAGAAACAGAGACCCCTATGCCCTTCATCTAGAACTGGTCGGATATGATGACGTCGGATACATATATGTCTGTATCCAGTTGCATCCCTAATTCATCTCCATCGTGTCATTCCAAAACATGATGCCTAGTGCCTTTTCCTCTGTCTGTTCATGCTTGAGAAGTGCATGAAATTGGGGATTGAATTTGCAATCAAATAAAGTAATAAAGCTGTATCAAATAACTTCTCATGGCTTAGAATAATTAGCCCCTCCAGTTCACCTCCTTTGACTAGGCAACAAATGGACGAAATAAACCAAAGGCCATTTTTACTTCGTTTTGTTACATCAAACAAGACAAAAATGCAGCTTATTCTGATCAAATTAAACTGCTATACCTTAATTTTAGATCGCAAACCCACCACATAACTGCTCACCTGTTTGAACGCAGGTGTGTAGCATAAATTTAGAGGAGGGAGATGCAATTGTGGTTGGTTCAGATGGCCTTTTTGACAATGTCTTTGATCAAGAAATCGTTACTACTCTCTCTGAAAATGTTGAAACTTCCAAGGCTGGTTAGTTTCTCTGCTTGCTTCTGCACTTGTATATATATCTTTCATCGTAAACTCGTGCATGCTCTTGCTGCAGCAAAAGCGCTTGCTGAACTGGCAAGCAGCCATTCGAAGGACATCAGTTATGATTCACCTTACTCATCCGAAGCTAGAACTCGGGTATCTCCAGTCATTGCCACTCCTCTCGATTATTCTTTATGGGGTTGCCACATTAACTATCTACAGTAGTCATGAAGGCATCCTATGCTCGAGCTTTTGCTTTAGTTGGTGATGCCCGGCGTCACCGTGAAACGAGAGCTTCAGTAAATCAATTTGATGTATACTTTAGTTTGATAACCTGAGCTGTTGCTTGCTCGCTCGCAGGGTTTTGATGTTCCATCTTGGAAGAAGTTACTAGGCCAGAAACTCACTGGTAATTTTCATTATAGGCTCCTTATCAGACTAATTTGTGTTAAGTATTCACATTAAATATGGTTATGCAGGGGGCAAACTGGATGACATCACTGTAATTGTGGCAAAAGTTGTCCGTACTCTGCAGGAAGATTATATAAATCCTAAAGCCATTCTTTAGCTTCACTTCAAGTGATATCATTCTGAGATCCATGGCTGACCTCATGTGATTAAGGAGGATCTGCTTCAGGCTCAATGAAGTAATTGCGAGATTGGAAAGAAATGAGGTGTCCCAATCGCGGAAATGCGAAGGAACCCCAATTATTTGAATAGTTTGTTTTTTAAATATATTTTGTACGAAGAATATTAGAATCTTGACGTACAGAAATATAGATTATTGCTTCTCTATAAGATGTGGGAAACTGGAAAGGAAATAATTACACGGTGTAGAATTTCTTTGGCAATTTTCTTCATGATTTGGTTTTTCATCTAGAACAAGGATTTGGATTACATTTCTTAATTGTATAAAAGTTGTCATTGCCTCTCTTTTCTCAAATAATTAACCTTTAGATCTCGGATATTTCCAGGGGAAGTTTTTGAAATAAGTTAGATTTGAATCCTTTTTTGGATGGAATTTCGCTGAACAGTTGTAAATCATTGTCAGAGGTGTTCGTATGAACAAGTTAATTTTGGTAGATGGTCCAAATAATATTGTTAAATGATTTGGTATTAGTTATTTAATGTTGTATTCTGTGCGATGTTGTAGTGGCTGTCTTGACATGAATTCATTCAGTTGCTGATTTGAGCATGTTTCTGTTCTCCCCCCAAAATAATCCATGACAATAATATTTGCCATGCATATTGCATATATGAAAGTTTTGATAATGCATACAAACTTTTAATTTTTTATGTTATTGCATGGATGCATCCGCTTGTCATGAATTGAAAGAAAATTCGTGTTCGAGATATGAACCTATTCATTGATATTTGATAAAATATGCATGTCTACTGAAATAAAACATGTTACATATTTTTATTCGCACGTTTGCACATGCCCACCATTAGCTCTAGTGAATATGTACATACATATATGTATGCCTATGTATATGGATTAAATGGGACTGCCCCACTCTATTTTTTGGCGTTTTTTTTTATTTTTTTTCAAAAATAAAGTTATGTATTTTCATCACTATATCCCTCTAATATGTCTTTCCAATTTCGTAAGAAACAGAGACTTATGTATTTTCATCACTATATCCCTCTAATATGTCTTTCCAATTTCGTAAGAAACAGAGACTCTTATGCCCTTCATCTAGATCATGTCGATTACAATAATTCTAAGACCGCTAAAATTACTTGTTCGAGATGGAAGATATATGAGTCTCTGTTTCCGACGAAATTAGAATGACAAATTAGAGGATATATTGATGAAAATACACGGCTTTATTTTTGAAAAAAATGCCGAAAAATAGGACGGAGGCAACCAGGGGCAACTCCATTTTTCATATGTATATATGGGTTTAATGGGGCTGCCATCTGGGGTAGCCTAACTTGGATGCTCCACCCCATATTTCGGTGATTTTTTTTGTTTTTATGAAAAATACCATTGTATTTTCATCACTATATCCCTCTAATATGCCCTTCCAATTTCGTCAAAACAGAGACTCGTATGCCTTCATCGCGTTATAGATAAAAAAATAGCTATCATCCCCTAGAACATGTTGACTACAATAATTCTAAGACCGTTAAAGTTATCTGTTCTAGATGGAGGACATAGGAGTCTATGTTTCCGATGAAATTGGAATGACATATTAGAGGGATATAGTGATGAAAATACATGGTATATTTTTCAAAAAAATTAGCGAAATATGGGGTATGGGCAGCCCCATTAAACCTTGTGTGTGTATGCATGCATGTGTGTGTATGCATGCATGTGTGTGCATGCGTGTTCTTGCCTGCACACATACATGCATAGAGAATCCTTCAAATGAGATAGACACATTTCCTTGATTTTGGAAAGTGCAAATATGGGGCGTTGGATGGAGAATGCGGGCACGAGATTAAAACCACTGCTTATGGTGGTTTTCAATCAAAGCAACTTTTCTAAAAAAAGAGGGCGAGGTAATGAATGACTAACTTATTAATAAGTCAAAATATACATAATTACTATATTAAGAGAAATGGAAAATAAATTTTAATTTATACATAGGGTAAATTCTGCCATCTTAAATTTTAAATTCTTTAAGCTTACAATAATAAGAAAAGTGGCGATCCGAAAAATTAATGTTATGGAGTATTTTGAATAAAAAAGACATTAGAAGTGTCACGGGTAAATAGGAATAAGAAACGTGCCTCTGTCCTATAAAATTAACTAAAATTCCCTTAAAACAATAACTTAATTTACAATGGAATAAAACTTTCTCACATAACTTAATAGTGTTTTATAAAAGAACAAGGTAACATTACTCTTACTTACGATGAAATTCAAATGATAATCAAAATCGATAAAAAATGTGTGTATCTTATAAAAATACCTAAAAGTGTCTGCAATAAGCTAGATTATTTTACAATTGAACAAACCTTTATTATAAAATTTAACAGTGCAGATTAACATTGAAAAATTAAACCTACTTACAAGGAAATTTTAAAACGAATCGAAACTAATTTTCTACACTTCATAAAAACAACTTTAATTGTATTTTCTAATCAGGCATATTTTACATTCTACGACTCTATATTACAAAGAATGACATTATTTCACAAAACAAGCGAATGTTTACAAATAACTTCTGAAAGTAAATGAAGACGCATATTAAATAAGTACTTATATTTTATGTCCTTCTATGTTATTTTACAAAAACAACATTAATATTACAATTATTCATGTATAGATGAGACAAGTACTGAGAAGATTATTCATGGAATATTATGCATTTGAAGTCAATAAACAATTTAAAAAATATGGCACTTATCTACCAAAGATCAGTGAATTATTTGAAAAGGTGAACTTATCATTCACCGTTTAATTTTCAATGGAAAATTACTTATCTCTTTATTAAAATTTGAATAAATATCAGTATTTTACGTTTCATGTTTATATTTGGGTTTTTATCAGTTGTGCCTCTCTGAGATCCAGTTATGTCCCTTCCTTTTTGGGAATGTCACTTGTGCCCCCACTTCTTGCTATTCTATCGCTTGTGCTCCTCGAGTTAATTGCCGTCAATCCTCATCCTAAACGACCGTTAAATTTGGGGATACATATGTAATTAATTAAAATATGAAGGATAAAAGAATATTTTTCTTCCCCTTTCTTCTTCTTCCTCCCTCCCCCTCTAGGGTCGTCTCCATCACCGCCTCTCCACCTCCAAGCTCTTCACCACCGCCCCCCTCCTCCAGACCCTCTATCACCGCTGCCCCTCCCCCTATAGGCCCTCCTCAGCTCCATCGCCTCCTCCCCCGCCCCCAACTCCTCCCTCCGCCTCTCCCCTACCTGCACACGACCTCCTCCGCCTCGAGCTCCCGTGCCTCCCCATCAGCCGCCACTCCTCCTCTGTGCCCCCTCCCCCACCCACGTGCCTCCCCTAGTTCCTCTTCATCGCCTCCTCCGCCCTGAGGACCTCCCCCTCCAACCCCACACCTTCCCCTCTGCCCCCATTCCTCCTCTGCTCCCTTCGCCCCCAGCTCCCCTCATCCCCTGCCCCCGCACCACCCCACTCCTCTGCCCCAACCTCCCTCCTCCACCCATCCAACACCTCCCCTGCAGCTTCAACATCCTATGCACCCACCCCATGTTCGGCTGGTCAGACCTCCCCTGCAGCTTCGACAACCTCCGAGAGCCCCCGCCTCGACTAGTCAGCCGTCCCCTTCGTCTACGACCAGATCTGTGTCGGCGACCCCCCACCGTCGTCTCCGCTGCCTTCCTCGACATCTTTCCGTTGAAAGGGTTTTTCCTCAACATCTTCCAAATATGCCCCTCTTAACATCTCCATGGTTTGATTTAACCATGGTTAAGTTCAACTTATTGACGGTCAAAGTAACGGAGGGGCACAAGCGATATAATGGCAAGAAGTGGGGGCACAAGTGATATGCCCCAAAAGGAAGGGGCATAACTGAAATTGCAAGATCTCAGAGGGGCACAAATGATAAAAATCCTTTATATTTTACTACATTAGTGAGTATTTTACAAATAATAAAGTTTCATTACATTATCTAAAACAAAACCATTATTCACAAAAAATGAAACATACATCTTCAAAAATTAGTGATACTCAGTGAATGGTCTTGGAATGCAAGTTATGATCTAAATTTTATTGATTTGCAAACAAGAATATAACTTAAAAAAAATCAAATTTTCTTACCCAAAACCAGGAATCCAAAAACTGTATAAAATTTTCCTGCCAGATCATGATTTTTCAAATGTTTGTATGAAAATAAAATGAAACACACTAGATACACTAAAAGTATTCTTCTATAAATTAAAAAAAAAATAATTAAATGAATCTCAACAATCCGGTATGCTCGTTGAATGAGCAAAGGATTTTTAGGTAGGTTATTTTTAAAAATTGTATTTATAAAACAAAGACGGACCTGGAATGAATCTCTATGTAGGAGTTCGTGACCTTGAAATGAAGAAAATTACATAATAGTTGATAGAACATCGACAACAACGACCTCAAAGAAAATTGTACACCATTGCATAAAGAGAAATGAGATGAATGGATTTTTTTTGAAAAAATGAATTATCATTGGCGCGGATAATGGCTTTGATGCATGCAAATTTCAAAAAAAATGAATTTCGATTTTTCTTACTCTTAGTATATAACATACCATTATTCTTAGTATATAACATACCATAAAAAAGAAGAGTTAAAATGATTTCCGTATTAGACGCTTCTTTAATGGGGTATTTTATTAAATACTTAATTTATGTCAATAACAAATGATTTAATAAGTTGAACAAAAACTACCTCTTTCTGGGTAACCCAAAAGTACCTTAGTTGGCAAATATCATGTCAAAAAATAAGGGTAGTAATGAGATTGTAAACTAAATCAATGGAATGTAATATTTCTCAAATAAACATAAAATATAATGTCAAATAGTATAAGCTATGGCATTATTGTAACTCTTTGACATGCAACATCACATAGAGCAAAAAAATGAATGATTCGTGGGATATTAGAACGAATGAAGATACTGGCACACTACTGCAACATCTCAACACAACAAGAGTAGTAATGAAGATTATCCAATGATAAGATTATACAAAATTATTCAGAATAAAAAAACCAGATTCATGTGATACTGAAACGAATGATTCCAAACAAGCGTCGACTACGTTCGAGATATAACGATATAAATAATTTAGAAACTATAAACTGAAAATCATTTACAATCGTAGGTTGAATCAAACGAATTATAAGGTATAACTGAAACACGCCGAGTTCTTCGGACGAAAAATTGTGATTAATAGAGTTTCTTGCATAACACGAAGCAGAATCCATGGAAATGGACACGAATGTATTTACTTCATTATGCGAGAACGATTTCATGTAAATTAAAATGGAAATGATTTCTTTCTCTAATTATCTTCGCAGATATCATGGATTGACTCGATAGGAGAGAGAATGTTACTAAATATACGATTAAATGGTATTTTGGATTCATGGTTTTCGTGTATTATAGTGGTTTTGTTGGAGACCGCAGATGTAAATCTGATGGATGAAAAGTTGGGTTGCACGATCTTTGTAGAAAGGTGCCACCTTACTTCAAGTTTTCCCTATATGCATATACATATATGTGTATACAGATATGCATGTACATATATGTATCTATATGTGTGTGCAATTTGAAGATCTTTTATTCTTTAATCAATCTCCTTACCCACATATTATTCCCTAATTCACACAAAATTTCAATGCATTGTTGCTCGATAGGTAGGGAGAATGAAAGATAATCAGAGATCCACAGATATTCGATAAGGTTACATAGAGAGTGACATCTCCATTTTTATCGCGAGCGGCTACATAAGCTTCGAAGGCCTAGGGGTAGGACTATCAAGATAGTCATATGTAATCCTCTAAAACTTTCTCAATATGACGAAGAGCAATCTGCACAACGTAAAGATGCAAGCCTAATTACAGGTGAACCTTGTAAATCTACATGTTTGTACATTTTTGCCTCTCTGTATTTGATGTTCACGATAGTTTCCTTGAACTCAGGCACTAATCCGTTCATACTAGACTAATTTGCAAGAGATGAAATTGAACATTAGAGTCTTTTTTTAACATTAATCCAGACAAATATAGAGGGAATACAAGGATAATCACTAATCACAACCAAAGGTTACAGTGTCATTCCATGCTCCAGAGGACTTACTAACAGAATATTTTCTAACTTGTAATGGATGATAATGGCAAGCCAAAGACACACTAACTTTACCCACATAGAGTTCATCTCAAACAAGGTCCCCATAGAATATTAGAGAATTTTCCTTTTTTATGTATTCATATACAAATTAAATTTACTGGATTTATTTGGTCACTCTGGCGCAAAATAATTTGTTAGGACTAGGAGCCCCATATTCAGGATCAGGTCTTGTGAACACAAAAGATATTCAATCAACCACTGGCAAGTAAAACGTAGGGGCTTCGCCTACCTTCTGGCAGCTGCCATCAGATGCGCATGCTTGAATCGTGAATCGGAGGACACCAGTGCCAACAGGGACTTCAAGATCAGAAACATAGTACATCTCCAATGTGGCCACTCCTATGAATTCTTTAACACCTGCTGTCGAAACATTCGCATCTCGAGCCGTCAGCTTCTCAACATATATGTTGTAACTCCCGAACGGAGACCCGTGTTCAACCCCAAGCCTCCATATGATTTTAGCATTTAAAGTCCTACTGCCACTTGCACCGGAGGACCAAGCAATATCCTGGAATTCAGCGATCCATGCATCAGACGGTGGGAAATCCATGATCTGACTAGTATATTTGATGCTGAGGTAACCGAGTGATGCATCGAAGGATGAGGAATCATGATTAGAAGGATCTTCTTTTAAGAACTTTCTTCCTTCGAGCGCAATTTCCTCCTTCCTGTCCAGCCTTTTCAGATAGCAAACTGCAAAAATTCCGGTTAACATGTATCCACTCTTTTCGATCTCTGTTTGGTATACAACCCATGCTTGTTTGTCCATACTGATCTTTAACTGTGAAGGGGTGACAACTTTGTCAAATTTGTCGGTATGAATTGAGCTGCCATTCTCTACCACAAGGATGGATGTTCTTCCATTTGTTTCAGAGAAAAACTCGAGACCAAGGCCCAAAGAAGAATTCACGTCTGACCTTACCTACACAAGCAATGTGATGAGAGTCTACTCATGATTAAGAATATTGCAAAAATAACGTCGTCATCTCCCACTTTAAGTAAGGTCAGCTATATGAATTCTTGCTCAAATCCATGTTGAAAGATCCGACTATCTTTTACACAGACTGTCGGCAACCTAAAGCAACCCCGCAAGGAGGGATTTGAGCCCTGGTTTTTTGGGCAGTAGGCACACTGCACTACCACCAGACTACTGAAGTGAGTTATTACAAAAATAACCGAGACTATAATTTCTAAGACATGCTGCAAAGAGCTTTTGCTAAATAAGTAAATACTTCAATGGTATAAAATAGTCATGGCCATTATGCAATGTGTTGTATACTGCGCACACTTTTGACAGAAAATCTATAGCCATAAAGTCAGGCGATACAGATATTTACGTTAGACTCATTGAGAGAGAAAAACCAAGTATTTATTCTACTAGATGCATATAATCCGTAACCTAGCTTTGCAATCCAATTTAAAACTCTATTTCTCCAAACCTCGGTATGATAATAAATTTAAAGGAACACACTTGACACATGGATTGGCTCAAGAGCATCATCAGGATTTCATTTTCCACATGTCATTTGATAACCTACTGCTTCAAGCTGAGGCTTGGGTAATGAATGCGTGGATGCCCCAAAGGTCAAGCCAAGTGGGTCTGTGACTCTCTCCTCTGGGCACGGACAGAAGATCTCACCCCCCCCCACCCGCATAACTTTTCTAGCAAGCTTTTGTCTCCTCCCTTTGTCTTTTTAAACGACACGGTTCGGGATTAGGCGGGCATAGGAAGTTATTCAATAGCCATCACAGTACACAATGTTCAGGAAAGCGACTGAGTAAACCACATACTCGGTGGCCTTACCGCTCTGAGTACGGTGAAACGATCATGTATGCGGGTTGACCCGCATACTCGGTCGAGTATACCTCCTATGCAGCCGCTTACTCGGCCGCTTTTCTAATAAACATTTTTTATTGTCCGCATAATAGCATAAAACCGCATACTCCCCGCATAAAACCGCATACTCTCCCGCATAAATCCGCATACTCCCCCCATACTCTCCCGATTAATGCATTAACATAATATTAAATTTTTATTTATATAATAAAATTACCAAACTGCATAAAACCGCATACTCCCTGCATACTCTCCCGTATACCGCATACTCTCTATGCAGTGACCCCTCCGACTGAATACCGCATATCGTCTTCCTGAACATTGGCAGAATATGTAGTGTTCGGAGCCTAGTATAGCTTTCTGAATAAGGCTTTAATAAAAGAAAGTTTCTCAATCTTATTAGTGTAAATTCAAGTGGGATGAGATCATGAGGAGTTCGATCTTCACGGAAGCCAATGTCCTGGGGCCCCGAGGACTCATTTTGACTGAAACAAAGGGTGAGTTTTACCAACTTCGACAATCTGACTACTAGTCCTATCAAACCAGACACTTCCTGTGAGGTCTTCTACTAGACCTCTAACCTAACTCTCATTTGCCCTTCCTGTGAGGTCTTCTACGAGATCTCTAACCTAACTCTCATTTGCCCTTTATAGTTGTTGGTGGAAATAAACAAAATCTGTTTTATTCCATAGAACCCTAGGCTCTCTTATATAGAGAGGACCCGTGGGTAAATTATATAAGAGGCTATAGAGAAAATAACAATAAAGAAAAAGATACACCGACTACAAATATTCTCTACACTCCCCCTCAAGATGGAGCATAGATATCAATCATGCTCAGCTTGGAAGAGCATCTCTGAAAAGGTCCTCTGAGCAATGGCTTGGTAAAAATGTCGACGATCTGCTCCTCTGAACTAACATGTGAAGTAGAAATCAAACCCTTCTAGATCATATCTCTAGTGTAGTGGTAATCTACTTCGATATGTTTTGTTCTTTCGTGAAATGCTGGATTGTTGGCAATAAACAAAACTGCTTGATTGTCACACTGTAGCTGCATGGGTAGAGGTACATCTATATGCAAGTCTTCTAATACGGCTCGAACCCACATCATCTTCGTGCTTGTTTGCGCCATGGCCCTATATTCATCAGATCTGGATCTCGCCACAATAATTTGTTTCTTGCTTTTCCAAGAAACCAGAGAGCTCCCTACAAAAACTGCAAAGCCTGAAGTAGACTTACGATCCTTAGGACACCTTGCATAGTCTGCGTCAGCACAAGCTGAAATAGATAAATCTGTGTTTTTTCTAAACAGTAACCCTGAGCCTGGAGAAGACTTTAAATACCTCAGTATCATGTATATAGCATTCATATGTACCTGTCTTGGCTTCTCCATAAATTGACTCACTCGACTTACTGCAAAAGCAATATCGGGTCGAGATATGGTGATGTAAAGAAGCTTACCCACCATCTCTCTATATCTTCTCCTGTCCACCTCTTCAGTGTCATTGTCGTACAATTTCATACTTGGATCCATAGGAGTGCTCGATGGTCTACATCCAACCATGCCCGTTTCAATCAGCAAATCTGTAATATATTTCCTTTGTGTCATCACCAGACCTTGTGCATTCCTGGAAAATTCCAACCCCAGAAAATATCTTAGGGTACCAAGATCCTTCGTGACAAACTGACGGCCCAAGAATGCTTTTACCATCTCTACTCCCTGAACATCATCTCCTATAACCAGAATATCATCAACATATACCATGATGACAACCGTACCTCTAGAAGTCTTCTGAATGAACAAGGAGTGATCCATTAGGTGGGAAAGCTTCTGGAACCACGCCCTTGGGCACTGTTTAAGGCCATATATCGCCTTGTGAAGTCTCCACACCATATGATTCTCCCCCTCAGTAGCAAACCCCGGTGGCTGCTGCATGTAGACTTCTTCCTGCAAATCTCCATACAAGAATGCGTTCTTGACATCAAGTTGAAATATGGACCCGTCACGTACCACAGCAACAGAAAGAAGAATGCGAAGAGTAAAGTGTCGGGTCACTGGAGAGAATGTATCCAAATAGTCCACACCATAGGTTTGAGTAAAACCCCTCGCACAAGTCATGCTTTGTACCGGTCAAGACTGCCATCTGCATGGTACTTTACTGTGAACACCCATTTACAGCTAACAATAGAAGCGCCAGATGGAGCGGTAACCAAGCTCCATGTACCACGGGACTGTAAAGCATGCATTTCTTCTTCCATAGCCAATCTCCAGCAGTCAATTTTCATAGCCTCTTGATACGTTTGTGGTATCTCCACAGAAGAAAAAGCCGCAGTAAATCTCTAGAAGTCACCTGTGAGACGGTGAAAGGAAACCTGGGAAGCAAGGGGATAGGAGGCGCAAGTCTGTTTCTGCTTCTGAATAGCAATGGGGACATCAAGATCATCGTCCACTGTACTCGATGGTGCATCCTCCTCCTGCAAAGAAGAATCCTGCACATGCACATTATCTGACCCATCATTAGTAATAGCATCTGAACATACTTGAGGCGTGATGGATGCTTGACGTGACGCCTAAGTAGGACCTGACTGACGTGCATAGAATTTAGGTAATGGTGGGATAGGTGATTGTGGTGGTGGTGGAGATGATGTCGGCGTGACAACCGTGACAGGAACGGACATAGGTGGACTCAGACTAGGAGGAGGAGGAACATAGACGTCATCATTAGATGTGGAAGAAGCCAACCTGTCACCTGCAGAGGAAAAGTACATAACAGACTCAAAAATTGTAACATCAGCACTGATAAAATATTTTCCGGTTGTAGGGTCATAACAATGATAACCCTTCTGAGTCCGAGAGTAACCTACAAAGACACACTTGACAGCTCTAGGAGAGAGTTTGTCAAGTCCAAGAGACAAGTGGTGAACAAAAGCAACAACACCAAATACACGAGGGGTAAGTGAAAACAATTCCTTATCTGGGAAAATAACGGAAAGAGGAATTTTCTCACCAAGAACAGAGGACGGTATCCGATTGACAAGGTAGTAGGCCGTAAGGACATCCTCCCAAAAAGTGATAGGCGCACAACTCTGGATAAGCAGGGTTCGAGTGATATCAAGAAGATGGCGATGTTTTCTCTCTGCCACTCCATTCTATTGAGATGTGTAAGCACATGTGGTTTGATGAAAAATACCTTCAGATGAAAAGAAATGGGAGAGGGAATGAGTGTAGAATTCCAATGCATTATCCGTACGAACATATTTGACCGAAGAAGAAAAAACATTCTGCACTTCAATGATAAGATTTTTAATAGCATCCCCTGCTTCAGATTTATTCTTTAAAAGAAATACCCACGATACACGAGAAAAGTCATCAACTACAACCAGATAGAACCTGTGTCCCTGATGATTGGGAACACAACTCGGACCCCAAATATCAATATGAAACAATTCAAATGGGGAGCTACTGCTCCGACACTGACGACTAGGGAAGCTAGAACGATGGTGCTTTCCCAACTGTCAGGCTTCACAACGAAACGACGAACTCGGAGAGATCTGAGGCAAGAGATGACGCATCTTTTGGAGCGGGAGGTGATCAAAGCGTAGATGCCAGGTGTACGGAGAGACTGAACAGGCTGAATGGGAAGAGACGCCAACATATGAATTCCGGACAAGACGATAGAGACCATTCTGCTCAGAGCCACAGTCAATCACCCTGCCCGTTAGTATGTCCAGAAAAATGAGAGGCGATGGGTCAAATATAGCGCGACAGTGCAAATCCTTCGTAATCTGACTAATGGATAATAGATTCATGGAAAACTCAGGAGCATGTAGAACATTCTGTAAATGCATAGACGGTGACAAGGTGATCTCCCCCTGTCCAACGATGGGGGAATGAGTCCCATCAGCTACGAGCACTGAGCGTCTAGGTGGAATGTCTCTGTATGACTAAAGTCTATCTCTGTCACGACAGAGGTGATGGGTGGCGCCAGAATCCATAATCCAATCTGAGAGATCATGACAAGATGTAAAAGCAGTAGCACTACCTGAGGTACTGGTAGCGGCAGAAGTACTGGCAGATGCTGAAGCGGCAATGTCTGAAGATCCATCTGGAGAATCAGTAGATGATTGAGGCATAATATCACGCAGGCGTGGCACAAGCTCTTCGAACCGGTGATATGGAGTGGATGCCGACGAAGATGTAACATGCTCGGCTACACACGCCGATGCTCAAAACCCAAGCTTAGAATAGCATGTATCCTCTGAGTGACCTATGCTATGACAGAAAGTGCATGATGGCGAAAACGACCTCCTCGGCCACGAGGTCCACGTCCACGAAAGGAGGACTGACCACCTCTCCCTCGCGATAAAGCCATCGCCGAAGGGGGTGGAGTAGATGTGCTGGAAGAAACAGAGATGCGGCTGAGCCTCCGGTAAACTTCCTCCATAGGAGGAATGGTAGCATCGGCAAGTATCTGAGAGCGGGCTGCCTCATACTCAGGATCAAGTGCTGCTAGTAGTACTTCCACCATGGTAGCATTCCAGAAGGTCTTCTGCTGCTCAGGAGTAGCCGTGAGTGGTATAGTGCTATATAGTTTCTCAAACATCCCCCGCAGGGACGTATACAAAGAGTGAAGCGGCCGCCCATTCTGCTTCATCGTGAAAATGTCATGCTGGAGCTGTAACATCTTGGTCTCGTTACGCACCTGTGAATATGTGGCAGCCAGTATATCCCACATCGCCTTGGCGGTGGGCTGATGGAGGACATCATTGGCAATCTTCATCGACAGTGTTCCTGATAGCCAAACCTTGGCATAAGAATCATCGGCCTCCCAGGAGGCATAGATCCCAGTCTTCTCTGCCGGCTCTTCCTCGGTAAGTATATGCTTATTACCGTTTGACTTCATGAGACTCATGAACTGCATCGCCAGAGCTTATAGTTCGTCCCATCCATCTTGACTATTAGCGTTGGACCTTTGAATGCGCCTATGGAGGGCATATCGACTTTACTTTCTGACATGTTGCCGGAGACGAAAACTAGGGATTGTAGAAAAGAAACCGGTGTCTACATAAACTTGATAGGATTTGAGTGCATATGTAGACTTTTATGCAGCCAAATCCATGGAGAGATAATGGCCGATGGAGGAAGGAGTGTCGGCTCTGGAGAGAAGGGAACCCGGTGGTGAAGGTTCCCTACGGCGGCGTTGAAGAGCTGACGGTGTCAAAGGTCGGCAGGGAGAGTGCCGGCTGAAGGGAGTTGTTGCCAACGGGGGGGGGGCAACTATGAGGCGGGAAGGAGGGTTGTCAGTGACGAGGAGGGGGTTGCCGGCAAGGAGGAGAGGTAGGCGGCGTCGCTGGAGGGTCTCGACGATGGGAAGAAGAGGCCGGCGGTGGCGCCGAGGGTTGGAGGGAGAGGGAGAGAGGGGCGGCGGCGGGATGTGGCTTTTAGGGTTAGGGTTTTGTCTCTGATACCATGTTGGTGAAAATGAGCAATATGTTTTATTCCATAGAACCCTAGGCTCTCTTATATAGAGAGGACCTGTGGGTAAATTACATAAGAGGCTATAGAGAAAATAACAATAAAGAAAAAGATACACCGACTACAAATATTCCCTACAATAGTGTTGAGAACAACTCTTAGCCTCCTCAGAGAGAGGTCATCGTTTTCCCAACCTTCACATATAACTTTTCACCATTTATTATTTATTTTTTTGGGGAGAACTATATTTCCGATTCAACTTCTCTCTCTCTCTCTCTCTTCTCTATTCTTCAAATACATAGAAAAACCCCCTAATATATTTGGGGGTAATTCTCTAGAGCCATTCCCAGTCCAAGTCGACGTCTAACACAAAATTTTCAATACTTAGTTAAACTAGTAGGACATGAGAACATCTCATCTACGAATTTAACTGTTCATCCACCTAGGAAATATGCAGTAAGAATATCTATCCAGTTAATAATGCATCTGTCACTGGAAAGCCTATATAAGAAGCCATTTTGGAACACATTATTTTAACTAAAAGACAGACAAATGGATCTTCGCATACTGCATTTTATGGTCCTAAAAAGATTGCTTTACATCCAAGTTAAAGGGGTCACTAGAAGACTACAATATGTCGAAATAATATAGAGCTGAGGAAACTTCAATGCACAGATTATACTTTCTCATTGTTACAGATTGGTTTTCTACCACAAAAATGATTGTGCAAATTTAGCAGAATCTCTTCGTATATTAATAATGACTAATTTACACCTGACTGGTCCACCATAAGCAGAGCATTATAAAAAATGGGCTTGGTGGTTCACGTGTTGCTTTAGTCTAGTTTTTCTTCCACTTGTTTAGGGAATATTGACTTATTTCTAGATAATTATTGACAAACCCAATTATATGGCTTATCCATGGTACTTGCCCAAATTTCAGTCATGCGAGAGTAGCTAGTATAATTAGTTACGAAGTCATGCCTGCGAGGCTTCTTACTGCGAAAGAAATGTGGATAGAACCTTCCAAAGAGATCTTTGCTGAAAAGATTCTGGTGGTAAGAATTGCATCATCAAGTATGTTTCCTCTAAAAGTGAAATTTCCTCCTCCACTATAAGATTCTCCATTATGTCTGGAAATGCAAAAGGATTCTCAAGGAATATGACTTAGTTCAGAAGTGTTTGAATAATCAAGTGTTTAAATAATCAAGACAATAAAGTAAACAAGACGCTTACTCAATAAAAATTGCAATTGGTGTTCCATCAGGACCTGTATAACTGTCATATAATGGCTGCAGCAGAGAAAACAAAGTGCACTTCAGCTATTCAAGAAAAAATATAAAATAGAGAATAAATTATTATTTTTTGCTATATGACAAAATAAAAATCATACTTCATACTACTCGTGCTCATTAGAGATATTATATATGCTTTTTACAATAAAAAGGAAATTGGTAAAAAGCTCCATGTGGCGGTCCGAAAATAAAGGAAGAACCGATTTTGGCATTATACACAACCTTATGTTGCACTTTTTTGATATATTGATCCTATAGCACATGAATATTCACTCTTGATTTTATTTTTGAAAAATAAAGGAGATTTTTTTTATTGGCAATCTCTCTGTTGGAGTATAAGTTGTATGCGTCATATACGAGGAAGATGGGTAAATGGATCTCTCTAGGATCCATTTACCCCATCCCAGTGTTTAGTCCCACATCTACCAGTGGTGGGACTTGGAGGCTCTGTGGAGGCTATATAAGGAGCCCCAGACCTCCTGTATCTAACGAGAAAAAGGAATGCAATATCCGTCCCTTTGAGGGCTTCTCCCGTGGTTTCATCCCGCTCCTTAGGGAGTAGGGTTTCACGTTAAACTTTGCGTTCTTCAATTTCTTTATCTTTATTTCTGATTCCGCTTCCGCTTCCTATTTTCTAACATGGTATCAGAGCGGGTCGATTCTTGAGGATTCTAAGTTTCTTATTTTTATTCGAGATTCGATGTTCGAGTTAGTGTTCTTGAATATTTCTATTTGAAGATGTATTTATGAAGATTATTGTACTGTTAAGTTCATATTCCATTCAAGAGATCTTGTTTTAGGGTTCTTTGGAACCCTCTTCTCCAGGCGGCTGCATCTTCCTCAGCATCCAGGGTTCCACAACCCTCGCAGCCCTACAGACAGGCCACGACAAACCTCCAGGCCTCTCAAGCAGGCCACATGCGATAGGACGCCAGCCCTTTTAGGCGGTTGCTGATCTCCCCCATCGAGGATCCATCCTCCTCATGCATCGCACGCACAGGGCGTGCAACCCAGCCCTAGAGCTTCTCCCAAGACGAGCGGCGAGCTCCAGGCGAAACACCCCAATCGTAGGGGCGGCGACTGTTGAAGAAGGGTTCCCAATCGTGGGAACCCTAGGGCTCGGAGGACCGACGTTATAAAAAAATTTAAGAAAAAAGGGGGGAGGCGTGGCTGAGTTGGTTGGCCCATGTGGCCGAATATTGAAAAAAATGGTTGAAGAAAAAAAAGAGGGTCTGCGGAAAAAAGGGGGGAGAGTTATTTTGTAAAGCCTAATTGGGCTAAGGCGTCTATAAGGTCCGAGTGGGCCGATTTTTTTAAAAAAATATTGTGAAAGAGGCGCGTACAATAAAAAAACCATACGCAAATTGCAAAAAAAGAGAAAAAAAGCCGGAAAAATATGTGAAACGACTTTAAAAAATTATTATTAAAAAAATGTAAAAAATGTTGATTTCAAAAAAACTGTGAAAATGAAAAGTCGTAAAAAAATGTGTGAACGACTTAAAAAAATGCATGTTTCATGTTATTTTCCCCATCTATCTTATCTTCTCCCAACTTGGTCGATGTTTTCATTCCGACAAGTATGGGAGAAAGGGGGAGTATTATGTAGAGTCACAGGTCTTCTTAAGATGACAGATTCTCCAGACCAAACAGATTGTTCAGACTCTACAGATTTGTCAGACTCGACATCAGGTTCCGAGTCAGTTTCAGATACGCACGAGTATGCAGTCTTCATTCAGATGTGCAGATGTTTGCCATCCTTTTGTAGTGGTCCCCATCATTTTTCTTGTTTTTGTCGGCCAGAGTTTTCATGTGAGCCATAAGGACTCCGGAGTAGAGGACCATTCCCTATGCCATATTGGTAAGGATTTTCATGTGGTTTCATAGGGATTCCATAGTAGAGGACCATTCACTGAGCCAGATGGGAGAGACCCAGTTCTCCAACGAGGAGACTTCTTTCAGACTCATTCTCCAGCAATCGTGGACTCCGACGAGGATTGCACTTCCACAACATTTTTTCAGTTCAGCCCTTTTTCAGAGATGGAGCAGTTGTCCACATTATTGTGGCGGGCCAGAGTACTCCAACGAGGAGACTCATTTCCAGTTGCAGTGACTCTCACAGGCGCAGTTCAGAGCACATGTTCTCTGACAAGAAGATTCAGTTGACTCACACTCCAGCCTGTTCGTCCTCCTCACCTGCACGACATGAGAAGCAACGTCCTTGACTGCAACAGTTGTGCGCATTGAGTTGATATTGTCTGTACTGTCATGTATTGTGAGTTGAGTTTATTTCTGTTTGTCCAAGCTGAGCATTGCATGCTCCAGTTTGAGGGGGAGTGTTGGAGTATAAGTTGTATGCATCATATATGAGGGAGATGAGTAAATGGATCTCTCCAGGATCCATTTACCCCATCCCAGTGTTTAGTCCCACATCTACCAGTGGTGGGACTTGGAGGATCTGTGGAGTCTATATAAAGAGCCCCAGATCTCCTGTATCCATTGAGAAAAAGGAATGCAATATTCGCCCCTTTGAGGGCTTCTCCCGTGGTTTCATCCCACTCCTTAGGGAGTAGGGTTCCACGTTAAACTTTGTCTTATTCAATTTCTTTATCTTTATTTCTGATTCCGCTTCCGCATCCTATTTTTCTAACACTCTTCATAGTGGGTTCATGCCAAGCTAAATGATGATGCCTCAAAAATCAACACCATTTGGTTTAGAAATTTGTAAGTGTTGATATGACTTCAATCATAACCATTTGTTGGGTTGGCTTGCTGATGTGGTTGGTATCCATCCTGCCTTCTGATTGGCTGAGAGTCGTTGGGCCGGATTGCTGAGATGCATGATCCACCTCCCGAATATTGATTGGTTGAGAGTTGTTAGGCTAGATTGCTGAGATGCTTGATCCATCTCCCAAATCCTGATTGGTTGAGAGGTGTTGGGTCAGATTGTTAAGATGTCTGATCCGCATCCTGAATCCTGATTGGCTGAGAGATGTTGGGTTAGATTGCTGAATACAATCGGTATTCTTCTGTTGCAATATAAAAGGGGCCTTAAGGCCACCACATACTGCATCCTTATCCCCATCCCATCTATGTATCTTCTCAGTACCCTATGTACTCTCTCTTATTTCTCAATATAGTGAAAACTGATCGCCATTGCCCAATGACATAGCCCAGTTATGGGTGAACCTTGTAAATTCATGTGTTTGTCTCACTTGTTTGATCGTGTTTGTGAGTGTTTGCTTCTACGATTCACAACAAACTGGTATCAGAGCATTGAGTTCCCTCTGGATCATTAACAAGATGACGTCACACAATCTGAAGATCAAGAAGTTCACATGGAAGAACAGATTCAGTCTATGTCAGATCAAGATGTGCACCCTTCTGAAGCAGCATGCCATCTGGGTGTCGTTGGATCAAAAGCGAGCGAAGGCACTCGAACCCTCTGAGTTGACAGTGTAGGAAGAGAAGCCGCACTCGACGATCATGTTTTGCTTGACGGACGAGATTATTGCGGAGATCGTCGATGAGGATTCTGCAACCGGTTTGTGGTTGAGACTCGAAAGTCTGTACCAAGGTTTTAAAAAACGTGAGGCGGATCGAGGCGGTTTCCTGTGATTGAGGCGAGGCGTAAGCCTCGAGGCGGTCGAGGCGTAAGCCTCAGTTTGTAGGTTAAAAATTATACAAATATAGAACTTTATATTAAAATGCTAGAAATAAGATTGCATTAAAGTCACTGGCATTAAAGGTATAATATTAATTAACAAAATAAGAAAGTTTCTAGAGTCCAGCATATGAAAATAAAAAGGAGACAAGTTTCAAACCCAAAAATGACTGAAAGTCTGAAAGTATCAATGTAGGCAATCTAGCTAAATATCGTCACTCGTCAGGAGCAATTTCCGCCTCAATATCATCTTGCCCATCATCTTCGTCATCAGTGCTGCTTATTGGGTCCTCCATTGAGTCGTCATTATACTGCACGATTACATCCTCCTTATCTTCTTCATCAGTATGTCCCTCACTTTCTTGGAATTCATCTTCATCAACATCCACAACACTTTTTCCTATTTGAAAGTAGTAAAATAAAAAATAAGATTTGTCCTTAAATTATCATCAAAGAAGCAACAACAAAATAAGATGTGTTACGATACCTTTCCCATGATGGTTCTTTTGCTTCTTCTTTTGTCGTCTCCTTTCGCCTTGTTCCTCTACAATGTCTTCATTTAACGCGTCATCTTCAAGAGGAATGTTTCCATCAAGTTCATGAAAAGCTTCAACTTCAGTTTCAGTTAGTTGGAGTTCAGAAATCCATTCATCATCCGAATCGACATCATTCAAGCAAAGGGGATCTTCCAAAGTCTTTTTTCTCACTTCCTTTTGCTTCAGCTTTAAGTTGAACATGCAGAAGACCAGGTCATTGAGTTTTTCTTGTCTCAAATTATTTCTTCTTTTGGTGTGGACCTATCATTGAGCAATCAAATGTTTCATGATACATCTATTGTAAATTTAGCATGCGAATGCAAGTTATACCAAGCTTGAGTAAGTAATCACCTGATTGAAGGAGCTCCAATTACGCTCACATCCAGATACACTACATGTCAAGCTTAAAATGCGCATTGCAAATTTCTTCAGTTCAGGAGTTTCATCGCCATAGAGTTGCCACCAATCCGCTGTAATTGATTGCAAAGTTACTGTTAAGAGAAACTTGAAATGAACTTATCATATAGATATGACAAAAGTTAAATACCGGGGATTCTTTTCTTTCGTGTCTCGATGGCACCTGACCAGCCAAACAAGCCTCTTGCATTGATGAAAGAACTTACTTGCAAATCAATTTTCAGCCTTTCCTCCCTGTCAGCAACCAATCTTTCCACACAAGACAACCATCCAACTTTCACTTCATAATCATCTCTAAATGATGGATCATATTGGCATTGAGGGTTGACAAAGTATGCGGCTGCATGTAAATGGGTATGTAATTGCTTGTCCCACCTCATGTCAATAATTTCCCATATTGGCTTATATTTCCCCTCATTATTACCCAAGTTTCGAGAAATTTCTTCTTTGGCCCTATCCATGGCCTCATAAATGAACCCCATCGGTGGATACCTTTCAGAATCCACCATTCTAAGCACCATTACCAATGGCTTTGTCGCCCGGATCACATATGCCACACCAGGCCAGAATGATCTACTTTTCATGATAATGTTTTTTACACTTTTACCTGGAGCTTTCGTGGCATAGGAGCTGCTTTTCCATGTTTTTGAAGTGAAAAATGACTCAAGAGGATCTTTGGCATCAAACAACCTCTTCAATGTAAGGAAAGCTGTTGCAAAGCGGGTGACAGCAGGTCGAACCAGATCTCCATCAACATGTTTCCTTACCATTGCCAAAACCCTTCCATGAACGTAAATGTAGTTGATAATCTTTTTTGCCCTTCTAAAGACGGACTCATGTAAGGGCAACTTCAAGATATCCTCCAGCATGAGATCAATGCAATGAGCTGCACATGGAGTCCAGTATAAGTGCTTTCTTTTTTGCATCAACATCTCTCCAGCTGCCTTGTAAGCGGCAGCATTATCAGTGATGACTTGTATGACATTGCTTTCTCCAACCTCCTCAACAACCTCATCAAGCAAATTGAACAGGAACGTGGCATTCTTGATTTCTTCAGATGCATCAATGGATTTCAAGAACCATGTGCCCTTAGGGTTATTCACTAAGAAGTTAATCAAAGTGCGCCCTTTAACATCCGTCCAACCATCCGACATAATGCTGCAACCTACCTCTCTCCAGGATGCCTTAGCATCATCCATCAGTGACTTTATAGTGCTAACTTCTTCCCTTAAGATCCAAGTTCTCAATTCATGCATAGTTGGAGGTTTCAAACCCCTTCCAAAGTTGCCAATGTCTTGCACCATTGTCGCATATGAAGGACTAGTGGCAACATTGAAAGGGAGCCCATTTTCTATGAAGAATCTCCCTATGCTTTGGCAACACCTCTTCCTTTCTTCCTTTCTCCAAGACGCATTCAATGTAATCTGTGCTGCATTATTTGGAGTAGTTGCACATCCACCACTTCCACTTGTCGTTCCAGCACCCCGTCCTCCCACAAAAAGATCCATAGGGCCTCTTACTTGTTGAGCTCCACTTGATCCGGTAGGTACATGCTCACCAAAATCAGATCCTCCTTGCATGGCATATGCTCCCACTCGACGAACCTCCTGCATCTCTTCAAGTGATCTTTTTTTATCCAACTCTTTCTTCATCAGAAACAACTTGATTTCATTTTCCACTTCTGGCGGTACATTTGGGCATCCACTAACATTCTTGTGACTTCTCGCCAAATGTTCTTTTAATCTTGCAATACCACCTGTGATGATCTTGCTACAAAAGTTACAACTCACGTATTTGTATCCTTTCTTCTTTTGTTCTCCCTCTAACTCAACCTCTTTACAATATTTTCATGCAATATCCGATCTATCACGTCCACCATCATGTCCCTTTTTCAATCTTGGAGCCATTTCTGAAATAGGACAAGATTGAATTTAACTATTAAATATACAAACAAAATTTACCTCATCCGTTTGCACAATATAAAGAATTTCAATGTATGTACTATGTAGTTCTATCAACTCAACACAATATAAAGAATTTCAACGATGTTTGGTGTTTCCTAAAGAATGTCCTGCTCAGGGAAAAAGTACCTTCAACGGTTGCGGACTGCAGCACCACTCCTCAGGGATAGAGGCGACGGCGAGCCGGCAAGGTGCCAACAACAAAATCTGAACAAAAGGCTGAAAAGGATCAACCGAAATCTATGGGAGAAAAGATCCAAAGTGCAACTTTGTGGGAAAAAAGGGGGATAGGCGACTTTGTGTACCTTGTTCTTCCGCCCGCGCAGGTCTAGGGTTCCAGGAAAGCTCCAGCGATTCGTTCGTGTGAATGGGGCTTCGAAATAATCGGGTATTGGCCTTTAACCCGTTTCCAGATGAGGCGTACGCCTCAACTACGCCTCGACGCCTCAACACCTCAAGGAGCGCCTCGATCATTCGAGGCGTAAGTTGATATTTCCAGGACCGCCTCATGCGCCTCAAGGCGCTTTTTTCTTGAAACCGCCTCGAGGCGTACGCCTCAGCGCCTCGAGGCGCGTTTTTTAAAACCATGGTCTGTACATGACAAAGTATCTGTCCAATAAGTTGCTCTTAAGGCAACGTATGTTCTCTCTCCGCATGCAGGAAAGTACATCTCTTAAAGAACATCTGGATTACTTAAATACTTTGTTGATAAATTTAAGAAACATAGATGTTAAGATTGAAGATGAGGATGTTACCTTGATTTTGTTGGTTTCTCTTCCATTATCGTATGAGAATTTTATTCAATCATTTATTGTGGAAGAGAATCGATAACCCTATAGGAAGTTCGCGCGAGTCAGCATACATGTAAACTTCTGCATATGACTACCGGGAAGCATGACTCCAATGGTGTAGGTTTGGTTATGACTCGTGAAAAAAGACATATCGGTTCTAGCTACGCGAAGAACGGAAAGCAGAAGTCCAAGTGGAAGAATCACAATGCTAAAGACGTCTACAATTACTTCAAGGAATGTGGACATTGGAAGGACTGTCAAAAGAAGAAAGGCAAAGCCATGATTGTTGTCGTGGCTTAGGGAGGCGTAGATTTCGAAGATGATATGGTTCTTACCATCATAGGTCATAAGATGACATATAGCACATGAATTCTTGACTCATGTTGTTCTTATCACATGACTCCTACTGAAGAATGGTTCTGCACCGCACCTATGAGAATATAGATAGTGGAAACATCATCATGGGGAATAATGTTGTGTGCAAGATTGTAGGGATCAACTTTGCAAAGATCATGATGCATGATGGAGTCATGACGACGGTGACAGAAGTATGTCATGTTCCTAATCTGAGGAAGAATCTGATATCCTTTGGAGCATGCTAGATTGTCAGGTTACCCCAGGGTAACCTGGCATACCCCCAACTCTATCTATGCACTCCTGGGTTGGAATTAGTTGTATGTCCATGTACATCGTAGACTCATGACCATAATAATTTCCATTTTTAATTTGATCAACCAAATGTGTTAATCAATCCACTATTTTACAGGTAATTGATTCTCACTTCTATATTACTTAACAAACTTGCAGGTGAAACAGGCAAGCTTGGGCTTCTAAAATGAAGTCAAGCCTGATTATATGTGGGCTAAGCCCGACCGGAATTTAAATGGGCTTGGGTAGGCTTGGGCCCAACATTTCGCTGGCTAAATGGGTTTTTATGCATATGTAAATGGTCCAGCCCGACCAGACCTGTTGTCCATGTCTACTTCGTGGATCCGACAGGTATGCACGAGTAGCCGCAACAGCAAGTGGCTTGTGGTTAGAGGTTCTCTTTTTGGAGAAGGTACGTCCACTTTTTGTGGTACTGATAATGTAGCCACTTTTACTGCTTTTGCTTTATTGTACTTTTAAAAGACATGACATGTATATTTGTGTATGGACATTTCAGTTATGCATACATAGATTTTTATGGACATGGAATGTTATGATGGGAGGTGGTAGCATCTTGTATCAGAAGGGTAGCCAAAGAGATGATAGGCGAGTCAACGGGAGGAGCTCCAAGCCAAAAGGAGGCTTGGTGGAGTGGAGGGGTTCAAGAGAAGCTCAAAATTAAAAGAGCATGCTTTAAACTATGTCTAAGGATAGAACGGATGAAACTATCACAAACTACAAAATAGCGAAGAAAGAAGCAAAGAAGGTTGTAAGCGAAGCTAAGTCAAAAGCTTATGAAGTTTTCTATAAAAATTTTAACTCTAAGGAGGGCCAGAAGGATATATTCAGGTTGGCTAAAGCAAGATAGAAAGACCAAAAACCTTTCTCAAGTGAGATGCATTAAGGATGAGGAAGGTCAAGTGCTCGTTACTCAAAAGGATATAAAAGTTAGATGAAAGTAATACTTCCATAATCTTTTCATTGGAGAAGGAAATAGAAAGATCACTTTTGGAGATCTAGCTAGTAGTGAAAGTTACTCGAATCGTGCAAGCTATAGACGAATACAAAGGAAGTAAGTTGAGGAGGCTTTGAAGGTTATGAGACCTGGAAAAGGTGTAGGACCTGATGACATTCCTATAAAAGTTAGGAGAGTTTTAGGTGAGCGTGGTTCGACTTGGTTTACAAAGTTATTCGATGTTATTTGGCGAAGCAAGAAAATGCTTGAAGACTGGAGGAGAAGCAGTGTGGTACATCATTATAAGAACAAATGAGACATTCAAAATTGTTCAAATTACATAGGTATCAAGATGATGAGTCATACTGTGGGAACATGTAATCGAAAGAAGGTTGAGGCAAGTTTCCAAAGTAAAAGAAAATCAATTCAAATTCATGCCAAGTCGCTCAACTATTGAAGCCATTCGATTGCTGAGGAGAATGGAGATGTATAGAGCTAAAAGGAAGAACCTCCATATGATTTTTATTGATTTGGAGAAGGCTTATGATTCTATCCCACGGGAGATATTGTGGAGAGTTTTTGAGAAGAGACAAGTACATGTCCTATATATTAACCTCATAAAAGATATGTATGAGAGGGCTTCATCTTGTATAAGGATACAATCTGGAAAGAGTTAATTATGGATGAGTTGAGCAATCTTATGTGATTTTTGATATGCTTATATTTTTTAGCTTTTTTATTATGCCGTCTTGTTTTCACTTAATACGTCGATTTCCATTAAATTCATAATGTAACTCTCTGCAATTCCAATATTTGATTGTTTTAAAATAGATTAGGTGCAGCTCGAGAAGCAGCTCTAGATGTCTTCCAATATTTAGGTGTCGCAGTGACTAAAAAACACTACATTATAAGATTAAGTATAGATTTTGTTCAATTACTATACATTGAGTTTTTCAATAATCAAGTCACATTCAGGATGAGATACCTTGGTGTATGTTATTTGCTGATGATATTATGTTGATTGATGAGACAAGAGATGGAGTAAATGAGAAGCTTGAGGTATAGAGAAAAGCATTGGAAGACTAAAGGGTTTTGTATAAGTAGGGCTAAGACTGAATATATGGAGTGCACTTTTGATAGAAGCAATGGTGAAGGAATCAAGGTGAAAATTGGTGACGATAACATTCAAAAGAGAGATTCTTTTAGATACTTGGGGTCTATTTTTGAAACATATTGGAGAAATTGATCGAGATGTTGCTAATAGAAAAAATGCATGTTGGCTAAAGTGGAGAGAAACCTCTATTGTTCTCTGTGATAAGAACATTCCTTTGAAAATCAAAGGAAAGTTTTTTTTTTGAAGTCTAAAAGATAGAGCGAAACACTCGGTGGTGTGATGAAACTCAATTTCATCATCTTAATGTTCCATTATTAACCCCCTTGCTTAAAGTTTTGTCAATAAAACCCAGTTAATGTCCTGTAATTATCAGAGTCCTCAATAAATTAAAAATCACAAAAAAATGGCAAAACAAAAATCTGTGGTATTTTTAGCCTTAAAAATACCCTTAAAAATATTTCGAGGCTACAGTTGATCTCATCTCCAGTTTGGTCAACATGAAACTTGTAGATCTCATCGAGATCTACAACTTTCATGTTTTGAGTTTTCTCAAATTCGACCATCTAGCCCTTCAAAAATCAACTGGAAGGTCTGAATAATATGATTGGGCCACGTGGCCCGATCTGGGTGAGCCACGTGGCCCGGTCTTCTTTGTCTTTTCCGCCCGCGATCTGGGCCGTTGGATCTTCCTCTGATCCAACGGCTCCACGCTCTCCACGCCTGCCTCTTTCTATGCCGTCCGATCATTCCCCACAGCTCATCTCCACCGATCGTTAGCGCTCTCACCAGCGCTTGCCACGTGGCGCGATTCGTGCCTTTCGATCACGCCCCCGATCTTCCATCACAGCCGCTAGTTTCGCAACCATTCGCCAACCGTTCGATCCACGCCTTCTCTGCATCGGCACCGTCCTTAAGCGTCGGTCCCTTATCACGCCACGTGGCCGCTCCGCAGCTCTCCGATCACTTCGCCCCGGAATTAATCAAGACCGTCGCTCCGCGCCCAAATGTCCGCCGTTGGATCTCCAGATCCAACGGCTGACCATCGTCGTCAACCTCCCGCAACCCTTCTTCCCCACGATCTCCACCTCGTACATGCGCCTGCCCTTTCCTATTTTTCCTATCATCTCCGACGACCTCGTCCCTCGCTAACCACCTCACCACGTTCATCACTCTTCCCTCTTCCTCGCGAGCCATCCATCTGACCACGGAAACCTCTCCACTCCTTCCATTTTCTCCTTGAAACCCACGTCTCCACCAGCCAAAACCGCCGGTTTCTTCTTCAAATACGCCGCCTCCCTCTCCGTTAAACCTTGTCCACCATTACGTGGGAGGAGGCCCAGCCCTCCTCCGCCTCTCTGTGACAGAGAGGGGCGAGTGGATTGAGCGAAGACGACTTCTCTCCCCGGTGTCGACCCTCCGTCATTCATGGCGGAGTCGCGGTGCTTCCAGCCCGCTTGAGCTGCACCGATCGGCTGACGGTGTCCAGCGAAGACCAGAGCTCCGCCATGGAGCTCAAGCACAAGCCACTACCTCCGTCCAATCGCCGGTAAGTTCTCTTCTTCTTTCTCAGCATTTTTCATCTTCTTTCTCTTAATTAATTAGGCTTCCTCAGTCGGTCTCAATCTCCATTAACCCCCTTCCAAGCTCCGTCACGCTTCCCCCATTCACGCGCACTCCTTCGACCACGCTCCTCTTCCTCCAGACCTTATATCATCTCCGACCCACCTCCTCCGCCACCCACGGCGGAGGAGCTCCGAGCTCCCATGTTCTTCGCCCCCTATGAGCTCTCACTTCGATCACGCACGCACTTTTTAGGCTTCGGCTATGTGCCCAATCCTGCAGGACGTCATCTCCTTCAATGACCGGAAGAACATCGGAGCCAACTTCATTCGCTCCGTCTCCGACAAGCAAGCTCCGATGAGCGACGCCAGAGGGTCCTGGACCTTCACCGAGTTCCCTGCTTCATCGACGACCTTTCCGTGAGCCCGGGGGAGGTTCATCGTAGCCGAGAGCGAGCGGCGGAGCTGGAGCTCCCTCGCCGGAGCTCGGTTCCCGCCGCCAGCTGACGATGAAGAAAGAAAAGCAGTAGCCGCTGGATGACCCTCTCCTGGGGATCATCCAACGGGTCAGATCCAGCCACGTCGCCATCAAGGATGCACCTCCAGATGCCATCGGATCTTTGAAGATCGGACGGTGTACAATCACCCACGTGGTGACGCCAGAGCCTCCCCGAGCCTAGCATCCGAGCCTCTAGGCTTGGATGCTATGGAGCCTTCACGAGCCTGCATAGAGCCGAACCACTGTCCAAGCCAAGCCGAAGCAACACCGAGCCTCTGCCGAGTCCGAGCCTACTTCCGAGCCTGGATGGCACGTGCCTGGCACGTGCGTGTCTGGGCAATTTGCAGAGATGCCCTCCGAATTTCTCCAATTTTGCAAGCAGGTCCAGATCACGTGCAACGTACGTACACTGTGGTCATTTTGCACCTTGGCCCTCGCGACTTTCAATATTTGCAAAAATGCCCCTGTGCGTGTGGGCAATTTACAGGGAAGGCCTCGTATTTATCATATTTACATTTTAGTCCCTCCCAGGGACCTGTCTGCAACGTTTATTTCATGTTTTCTTTCATTTATGCCCTTATCTTTGATCTTGCATATCTTGAGCTATATATATCCGATTGAGATGATTTCAGTTCCATTTTGAAGCTCTCCTTGCTGTCTTTCTCATGGCATGTTTTAATTTCAGATTTGACACTATGATCCGTAGTGCATTATTTCATTATCTAAGTGTCCTGATTTCCGTGGTCTTCATGCCTAGATGCTTTACAAATTTAGAGTGCTTCTTTATTCGATTCTGTTTGACTCGCATTTTTTATGGCTCAAGTAATTATCATTTTGGGCATATTATTCGCTTTGCATGTGCATTCATTTTCCTAATGAAATAAAGTAAAAAAAATTGCATGTTTATTTATTTAATGCATTGTTGTGTCCTTCTTGCATGCTTTGACCTATATGTACTTTAACTTCAACGCTTAATTAGATGGACTTAAATCCGACTAATACGAGAGAGGCTCGTGTCCCTGAGTTCGACCTTGGTATCTTACCAAGTAAAAAATTACGACCATCGCATTTTGATTGACATATATTTAAATGAGATGGTCTTTTGATGACCCGAATCGGCCCGACTGCTACGACAATTCTAAAGTGCTAATTCAACACTCTTAAAGGGCCGATTTCTCGGATTATCAAATGGTGCCGTTGCCGGGGACACAGCTCATTTCTTATATTTTTTGGAATTTTGTTTATTTAATTAAGTGTTCATTTTATAGGTCAAATTATTCACATACTTTGTATTATGAAATTTTTCTTTTTTTTTTATTATCCTTGTTTCTGTGGCAGGGCCTTTGATCAATCAAGGAGGCGCGGAGCTGGTGTCTCCCGCTGAGAGGAACTGCAGGAGCATGCTTGGAGCCTATAAGAAAGAAAGAAAGAAAGAAAATGTGTCGCATTTTTATTTCCATTTCATACATGTAATAAGTCGTCTTTTACAGCGGTCTTCGATCGAAGACTCGCGAGTGTAATCGAACGACCGTGGTTGTGTGGGGATCGTCCCCACTTGAGTGTCGACCTAGGACCAGGCACGCGGCTCTTCGAGCTTAGTTAATTTTTGTATTTTTATGTGCTTGCTCGTAGGTAGGACACACCTTAATTCAAGACGCACGTAGCATCGCTTCACTTAGTCAAATTAAAAGAAAATTTTCCCCGCTAATAGAAGCATGTTAGGTGTGGCTTTTTGATCGACTTGCATACATGAGTTTTGGTTTTCAAAACGGCCCAAGTTTTCACGAATTTTTTGCTAAGTCACTACATGATTTCTCGCTTAGCTTAGATCATGGTTTTCATCGAATATGCGGCTTTTTCTTGATTTCTTTTTCCTAGCTTGATCACCTAGGATTAAAGGAAAATGGAATGAACGGTAGACGATGATTGCTTGATTTTGTACTAACTTTAATTCAGTGACAACATTAAATAAAAATCGGGGCTGTTAATTGCAAGTCAACATAAAATGGAATAAAACTTTGGTTTTGGGAGAGCAACACCCGCGCGTACGCCTTGATTTTCACTTCACATTTTCTTCGCGTAAAAATCTAATGTTTTATCACCAATAAAACCGACAAGATAATAAACCAACCGCTGTTGGTTTCATGCGTGAGTTGGTGAAATTAAGGGTATTGCTTGCTTGAATTGAGCCATCTTTGCTTCGGTACACTCCCCAGAACCTTAGTCACTCCATCCATCTCCGTAGATTCATCCGCTCATCTGTACATCCATCCATCTTCTTCATTCCCCTTGGGCCCCTCCCATCATCAAATTCCATCTTTATACTTAGGCTAATCTCAACCTAAGTATAGGGGTCCCCGTGATCTTCTCTACTCTCCTTTCCTTGCCTTCATACTTAGGTTATTTCTAACCTAAGTATAGGGGGATCCCCTCTTAGCTCCCGTATATTCCTTTATATTTAAATGGACCTATGTACTTGTAACATCTAGTGCTATGAGGACATAGAAAAGTTTAAGTATAGGGGGTATACCGTATATACCGTATACTTACTTTAGCTATAATCTGAAAAAATTGAAAAATTTAAAACTTTTTGGCTAAGGTAAAATTCTTTGAACTAAGAGAACTCAAATGATTTCGCAACTTTTCGATATTATGTTACGCTATTTTTATAAAAATATTTTCGAAAATGATTTTTCCTTGTTTTGAAAAAATCTTTTGAAAATGTTTTGAAAAAAACCTTTTATTTGTGTGACATGGTTTTGAAAAATCTCCAAGGAAAGTTGAGTTTAACTTGTGTTTTAACCTTTATTAAAATCCATAAAAATGAGAAAAACCCAAAACCCTTTAAGAGTCATTGGTGACTACTAAACCCAATTAAGTAAGCTGCATTCAGTGAGGGTTCACCCTTAGCAGATTGGATGGTTTAGAGGACATCGCGTAAGGCCCCGTCCTCAAGCAACGGGTTTCGACCTGTACTTACATCCATACTGGCTGAATTGCAGATGCTCAATTGAGTTTAGGCAGTTCTAATATCTCTTGAAGTTCAAAAAAAATCTCTTGTTTTTGAATGAAGGAGTTGGATTAATCCTCTACACTTACACTTCCACCCAGGATCTGAAATGATCAAGGAGACTTAGCTTGATGAGGTCTTTGAGATTTTAGGTTAACCAGCCTTAGCCATCATGGTCATAGACTTAATCGTCCAAATTCCACTAGGTTTTTAGATTTGCATGCTATATTCCATGCTTAGTCTCAGACAAAAAGAATATGATCAGCACATCACATGCACGACTGCGGTTTTGATGAGATGGGTTGATTTTTCACTTGAGGAATTGTGGATGAGGAAGTCAAGTTTGGATTTGATCTAATGATACTCGAGGATGGGATAAAATCTTTGGAGGCTTCATGAAACCTGAGTGTCAGCAATATTAGCCAATATGAGAACTTGGTTCTTATATTAATCTCTTGATATTAACCTAAGTGCCAGGGTGTGAATAAAATAAAAAATGTTGATCAGTGTGCGCCAACTCTTGGTAAAAGCAGTGGAGCTAGCCACAAATTATACAAGTCAATGAAATTTCAAAGAAAAGCTCATTCCACAAAGTCAAATATCAAAGAACTTCCACCAAAGACGAGCGCTCTCAAACTTTTCAAAGTGTCCACTTGGACCACCGCTATTAGGACCAGGAGTCGGGCTTGCACCAAAAAAAGGGCTCTGCATCGTAAATGCTACAAGTCTGGGTGTCGAAGGTACGATAGGTACTCAAAAGAGACACACCCCGGTGTATTCCCAGGAAAACAAGTGCAGACAGCTCCAACTTCTCTTGACGGACGCACTGATCAACACACAAAAAATGTGTTGCGTAAATGGCACTAGAGAGAATCCTTGTTCCAATGAGAGGGAGAGAAGAAATGACACAATCCCATACCCTCCATTACTGGCCTGCCATCTACATTTTCTAAGTCTGACAACTAAAGAGACGGTGGACTGAATGCAAGATTTGATTTATTCCCTAGTGTTGAGGATTGGGTCTTTAGGAGATTTTCTCGGACCAAGACTTTGGTTGACGAATTGACTCTACTCTCAGAATCGCAGTCAACACTAAAATGTCATATCCTTTAGATTATATTTACATCAGAGAGAGTCTGGAGAAGTAGAGGAATTGGATGCCTCTTGATTAAGGCTGGGTTGAACTCTAGAATTTTGGATTTCTAAAGTCGAGTCAACTTGATCGGATTGGATCCTGTATTCACATGCACAAGGGGGTTAATCCAACTTAGTCTTTCTTTTTTATGCTCGAGGACGAGCATAGTTTAAGTATAGGGGGGTGATGAAACTCAATTTCATCATCTTAATGTTCCATTATTAACCCCCTTGCTTAAAGTTTTGTCAATAAAAACCAGTTAATGTCCTGTAATTATCAAAGTCCTCAATACATTAAAAATCACAAAAAAATGGCAAAACAAAAATCTGTGGTATTTTTAGCCTTAAAAATACCCTTAAAAATATTTCGAGGCTACAGTTGATCTCATCTCCAGTTTTGATCAACATGAAACTTGTAGATCTCATCGAGATCTACAACTTTCATGTTTTGAGTTTTCTCAAATTCGACCATCTAGCCCTTCAAAAATCAACAGGAAGGTCTGAATAATCTGATTGGGCCACGTGGCCCGATCTGGGTGAGCCACGTGGCCCGGTCTTCTTTGTCTTTTCCGCCCGCGATCTGGGCCGTTGGATCTCCTCTGATCCAACGGCTCCACGCTCTCCACGCCTGCCTCTTTCTATGCCGTCCGATCATTCCCCACAGCTCATCTCCACCGATCGTTAGCGCTCTCACCAGCGCTTGCCACGTGGCGTGATTCGTGCTTCCGATCACGCCCCCGATCTTCCATCACAGCCGCTAGTTTCGCAACCATTCGCCAACCGTTCGATCCACGCCTTCTCTGCATCGGCATCGTCCTTAAGCGCTGGTCCCTTATCACGCCACGTGGCTGCTCCGCAGCTCTCCGATCACTTCGCCCCGGATTTAATCAAGACCGTCGCTCCGCGCCCAAATGTCCGCCGTTGGATCTCCAGATCCAACGGCTGACCATCGTCGTCAACCTCCCGCAACCCTTCTTCCCCACGATCTCCACCTCGCACATACGCCTGCCCTTTCCTATTTTTCCTACCATCTCCGACGACCTCGTCCCTCGCTAACCACCTCACCACGTTCATCACTCTTCCCTCTTCCTCGCGAGCCATCCATCTGACCACGGAAACCTCTCCATTCCTTCCATTTTCTCCTTGAAACCCACGTCTCCACCAGCCAAAACCGCCGGTTTCTTCTTCAAATATGCCGCCTCCCTCTCCGTTAAACCTTGTCCACCTTTACGTGGGAGGAGGCCCAGCCCTCCTCCGCCTCTCTGTGACAGAGAGGGGCGCCTGGATTGAGCGAAGACGACTTCTCTCCCCGGTGTCGACCCTCCGTCATTCATGGCGGAGTCGCGGTGCTTCCAGCCCGCTTGACTGCACCGATCGGCTGACGGTGTCCAGCGAAGACCAGAGCTCCGCCATGGAGCTCAAGCACAGGCCACTACCTCCGTCCAATCGCCGGTAAGTTCTCTTCTTCTTTCTCAGCATTTTTCATCTTCTTTCTCTTAATTTATTATGCTTCCTCAGTCGTTTACAATCTCCATTAACCCCCTTCCAAGCTCCGTCACGCTTCCCCCATTCACGCGCACTCCTCCGACCACGCTCCTCTTCCTCCAGACCTTAAATCATCTCCGACCCACCTCCTCCGCCACCCACGGCGGAGGAGCTCCGAGCTCCCATGTTCTTCGCCCCCTATGAGCTCTCACTTCGATCACGCACGCACTTTCGGCTATGTGCCCAATCCTGCAGGACGTCATCTCCTTCAATGGCCGGAAGAACATCGGAGCCAACTTCATTCGCTCCGTCTCCGACAAGCAAGCTCCGATGAGCGACGCCAGAGGGTCCTGGACCTTCCCCGAGTTCCCTGCTTCATCGACGACCTTTCCGTGAGCCCGGGGGAGGTTCATCGTGGCCGAGAGCGAGCGACGGAGCCGGAGCTCCCTCGTCGGAGCTCGGTTCCCGCCACCAGCTGATGATGAAGAAAGAAAAGCAGTAGCCGTTGGATGACCCTCTCCTAAGGATCATCCAACGGGTCATATCCAGCTACGTCGCCATCAAGGATGCACCTCCAGATGCCATCGGATCTTTGAAGATCGGACGGTGTACAATCACCCACGTGGTGACGCCAGAGCCTCCCCGAGCCTAGCATCCGAGCCTCCAGGCTTGGATGCTACTGAGCCTTCACGAGCCTGCATAGAGCCGAACCACTGTCCAAGCCAAGCTGAAGCAACACCGAGCCTTTGCCAAGTCCAAGCCTACTTCCGAGCCTGGATGGCACGTGCCTGGCACGTGCGTGTCTGGGCAATTTGCAGAGACGCCCTCCGAATTTCTCCAATTTGCAAGCAGGTCCAGATCACGTGCAGCGTACGTACACTGTGGTCATTTTGCACCTTGGCCCTCGCGACTTTAAATATTTGCAAAAATGCCCCTGTGCGTGTGGGCAATTTACAGGGAATGCCTCGTATTTTTCATATTTACATTTTAGTCCCTCCCAGGGACCTATGTGCAACGTTTATTTCATGTTTTCTTTCATTTATGCCCTTATCTTTGATCTTGCATATCTTGAGCTATATATGTCCGATTGAGATGATTTCAGTTCCATTTTGAAGCTCTCCTTGCTGTCTTTCTTATGACATGCTTTAATTTCAGATTTGACACTATGATCCGTAGTGCATTATTTCATTATCTAAGTGTCCTGATTTCCGTGGTCTTCATGCCTAGATGCTTTACAAATTTAGAGTGCTTCTTTATTCGATTCTGTTTGACTCGCATTTTTTATGGCTCAAGTAATTATCATTTTGGGCATATTATTCGCTTTGCATGTGCATTCATTTGCCTAATGAAATAAAGTAAAAAAAATTGCATGTTTATTTATTTAATGCATTGTTGTGTCCTTGCATGCTTTGACCTATATGTACTTTAACTTCAACGCTTAATTAGATGGACTTAAATCCGACTAATACGAGAGAGGCTCGTGTCCCTGAGTTCGACCTTGGTATCTTACTAAGTAAAAAATTACGACCATCACATTTTGATTGACATATATTTAAATGAGATGGTTTTTTGATGACCCGAATTGGCCCGACTGCTACGACAATTCTAAAGTGCTAATTCAGGACTCTTAAAGGGCCGATTTCTCGGATTATCATGGTGTCTGCCCCAAATTTATTTATTCAAAACAAAAGGGGAACAAGGCCAGGAAAACAAAAACACACTACAACCAGAACGCTACAGGACCCACTCGTCAACCATGCGTTTAGCGAACACCCCCATATTTTCTTTGTAAAAACGCTGACCCGAGAACAGCAAGTCATTTCTCCCCCGCCACACCGCCCATAGAATGGCCATGGGGTACAACCGCTCTCCCCTTATCTGTTGGTATTGGCGTGGATCGAGTCCCAAAAAGCTTGGAAGTCGTCGTTGCGGCACCAGTCTGAGCCCATCTCCTGCCATAGTTGAGATACCATTGGGCATGAGAAAAAAAGATGTTCCGCCGATTCGATCGCAGTATTACAGATCATGCACATGTCCGAAAGAACTCCAAGAAGCCTGATACACCGATCTCGCGTCATCAGCCTCTTTCTCCTGAGCAACCAAAGGAAGATACCAATTCTCTCAGGAAGCCTGAGAGCCCAAATATTTGCACAATCTCTAATAAGCATGTCGGAGCTGGCCGGCGGAGGCCTGGAGATGCATCATAGGCCCCCCTGACCAAGAAAGTCCCCTCTTTCAAACACCAGGGGTCCCGCCCCCCACATGGCGGCCCCACCTCCCGCACGGCCTCCAGCAAAGTCAAGAAATCCTCGAACCTCTGGTCATAGAGGTTAGCGGAAAAGGTTGGGCACCAAAGACCATCAGCCCAACACTCCGCAACCGAGCAGAACTTCTCCCCAGCAAGCGCATACAACCGGCGGAATCGAGAACAGAGGGCCCCTCCCCCCGACCAATCGTCAGCCCAAAAAGAAAAGGAGCCCCCCCTCTCGAGGACCGGTCTAAAAAGGGCGATGTTGTTTACAAAAGTCTTCACCACGCCCCGTCAGAAAGGGGTCGGGGCGGTGAGGACGGCCGTCAATGAGGGCGGAGCTCCCCTCACGTCGTAGATCTTACGGACCACAGCGCAAACGAGGTCATCCCACGGGCCCCAGATCCTGCTAGCCCACTTAAGTAAAAGTGCATCGTTCATTTGCTCCAACGATTTCACCCCCAGGCCCCCGTTGCTCTTCTGAAGCATGATACCCTCCCACCCCACCAGATGGACCCCCCGTTCCCGCCTGCATTATTACCCCACAAGAAAGAGCGCATCCACTTCTCCAGCCGCGCCCGAATCCCCTTAGGCATCTTACGGTTGGAGAGAAGATAGATGGGGATGGAGGAGAGAACGGACTTCAGAAGAACCAATCTGCCACCCTTCGAGAGAACCGCGGCCCTCCAACCCGACAACTTTGCTTCAACCTTCTCCACAACCCTCAGCCAATCGCGGATCCGAGTCCTCCCCAGTGTCAAAGGCGTGCCCAAATACTCAAGCGGCAGCGAGGACCGCCCCGAGCCCAGGGTCGTCACAAGACTGTCAGCAAGCTGCTCCGCACGCCCGAAAGGTACGAACACCGACTTTGCGTTATTCTTAGACAAACCGGATAATTCAGAGAAGATCTCTAAAGCCACTGCCATGCCGTTGGCCTCCTCAAAGCCCCCCTCGATGAAAAAAAGTGTATCATCAGCGTACTGGATGATCGGAACCATCAACTCATCCCTCGACAAGCCGCTAGAAAATCTACGTCCGACGACACAGTCCGCAATATCAAAAAGAACATCGGCCACAAGAATGAAGAGCATTGGCGCCAAGGGGCACCCCTGATGCACCCCCCTCCACGGTTGGATCCATCCCCCCTCTGGTCGACCATTGACCAAAACAGAAAAAGATGCCGTAGTGACACAGCGCCTCATCCAAGAAATCCACTTGTCGGGGAAGCCCTTCCTCCGCAGCACAGACCAGTGGAATCTCCAGTCGAGAGTATCACACGCCTTAGCAAAATCTACCTTCCAAAGGAAACCGCTCGTACCCTTACGCCACCAATCCGCAATAATTTCAGAAGCGAGCGAGATGCAATCGGAAATCTGACGTCCTGGGATGAAAGCAGCATTGGGCCGGCGAAATAAGACTCCCAAGAATGACATGAAAGTTTTACAAAGCAGTCGTGAGACCTACTATGCTTTATGGATCTGATGTTGGCCTATGAACCATAGACATGTAAAGAAAATGGCAGTAGCAGAAATGAAAATGCTAAGGTGGATGTGTGGACACACATGTAAAGATCGGATTCGGAATGATGCAATCAGAAGGATAGTTGGTGTAGCTCCGATCGACGATAAGATGTGAGTGAATCGCTTAAGGTGGTTTGACCATTTGCAAAGGAGATCAACCAATGCACCAATGAGGAGATGCGAGTTTTGGGATTCCGTAACCCTTGCTCATGGACCTTCCCCATCATCCAGAATGCCTCAAGTATATTCTGAGCACTTTGTTTCTACTAATGACACTAGTTATATGTATATTCAGCAAGGTGCATTACATGACGAGCAGGTGCATGAGTGCCTCATCAGGAGGCTACTTAACAAGCCACATATGGTACAAAGGACCTTGATGTGCCCATTTCTCTCTAGAAGTGGAGGCATACATATGCAACTGTTGGGAGAAGGATTCGTTATTATTCCAAAGAACCCTAGGCTCTCTCTACTTTAGGTTTTGCAGTGTTTGTGGGTAGTTCTTTGGTTTCTTCGAAAAGCAAGAAACAAACAGTGGTGGCTAGATCTAGTGCTGAATCTGAACATAAGGCCATGGCACAAGCAAGTACTGAGATGATGTGGGTTCGAGCTGTGTTAGAAGATTTGCATATAGATGTACGTCTACCCATGCAGCTACAATGTGATAATCAAGCCGCACTATTCATTGCTAATAATCCTGCTTTTCATGAAAGAACAAAGCATATTGAGGTAGACTGCCACTATACTAGAGATATGATCCAGAAGGGCTTGACTTCTACTTCTCATGTCACTTCAGCAGAGCAGACTGCTAACATCTTCACCAAGACACTGCTCAGAGGGCCATTCCAGAAGTGTTCTTCCAAGATGAGCATGATTGATATCTATGCTCCATCTTAAGGGGGAGTATAGAGATATTTCTATAGTCTATGTACCTTTTCGGTTGTTTCCATTTTCTTGTTTCCACCTTCCTGTATAGTCCGCATCAGCACATGCAGAAACAATAATGTTTGTTTCTTTTCTGAACAGTAATCCTGTGCCTGGAGATGACTTTAAAATATCTCAGTATCATGTATATGGCATCATATATACTTGTCTAGGTTGTTCCATGAACTGACTCGCTCGACTCACCGCAAAAGCAATATCAGGTCTAGTGATAGTAATATAGAGAAGCTTACCCACCATTTCTCTATATCTTCCCCTGTCAACCTCATTTGTATCATCATCATATAACTTCATGCTAGGATCCATAGGAGTAGTTGAGGGTCGACACTCAATCATGCCCGTCTCAACAAGCATATCTGTAATATACTTGCTTTGGGTCATCACAAGACCCTGCGCATTCCTGGCAAATTCCAACCCCAGAAAATATCGTAGAGTACCAAGATCCTTAGTAACAAACTGATGGCCTAGAATGTTTTTGCCATCTTTATCCCCTGTGTATCATCTCCTGTAATGAGTATATCATCAACATACACTATGATGACAACCGTACCTCTGAAAATCTTCTGGATAAACAGAGATTGATCTACATTTGATCTTTTGAACCCTTTCTTTTTAATTAGACCAGACATCTTCTGAAACCACGCATGTGGGCTTTGTTTAAGACCATATATTGCCTTATGAAGTCAACAAACCATGTGACTCCCCCGCTCAACAGCAAACTCTGGAGGTTGTTGCATGTAGACTTCTTCCTGCAGATTTCCATACAAGAAGGCATTCTTAACATCAAGCTGAAACAAGGGCCAATCACGTACCGGCAACTGACCGGAGGACACGTAGAGTCGAACGCGCAACTGGAGAGAATGTGTCCATATAATCCACGCCATATGTCTGAGTGAACCCTCGCGCCATTAGTCTTGTCTTGTAACGGTCAAGGCTACCATCTGCATGATATTTGACAGTGAACACCCATTTACAACTGACAACAGATGCTCCTGGGGGAGCGAGAACCAAGCTCCATGTACCCCTCGACTGTAGAGCAGCCATTTCCTCCTCCATGGCAGAATGCCATCAACCAATCTTCAAGGCATCCTGATGATTTCGTGGTATCTCCACGGCTGATAGAGCCACAACAAACCTCTGAAAGTCCCCTGTGAGACGATGGAAGGAAACCTGTGAAGTAAATGGATATGATGTACATGTACGTTTCTGCTTTTGTATGGCAATAGGTACATCCAAATCATCAGAATCAATGCGTGTTCGTATTCTATTCTCCTGCAAAGATGATCCATGCACTTGCACATTATCAGACCCATCATTAGTGATAATATCTGGACAAACCTGAGGCGTGCTGGATGATTGACGAGCACCAAGAGCAAAAACCGACCAACAGGTATAGAATTTCGGTAAGGGTGAAACATGTGGTTGTGGAGGTGGTGGTGGTGGTAGCAGTGGGACAACGGGAACTGGAGCGAGAAAGGACCGATACAGAGGAGGTGGTGGTACATATATCTCATCATTAGATGTGGATGAGGCCAACCTATCACCTGCTGGGGAGAAATACATAAATGATTCAAAGAATGTGACATCAACACTAACAAAATATTTTCTGTTTATTGGGCCATAGCATCGGTAACCCTTCTGAGTCTGAGACTAACCAACAAACACACACAAGTCCCAGAGACAACTGGTGAATATAGGCAACAACGCCAAAGACACGCGGAGTAAGTGAAAATAATTCCTTATCAGGAAAGACAACAGAAAGAGGAATTTTCTCACCTAAGACAGAGGATGGCATACGATTCACAAGATAACATGACGTAAGGCACCACCCCAAAAAGAAATGGGGGCACAACTCTGGATAAGGAGAGTCCGAGTGATATCAAGAAGATGACGATGCTTTCTTTCAACAACTCCATTCTATTGAGACGTATAAGCACATGTGGTTTGATGGATAATGCCTCGAGATGAGAAGAAATGTGAAAGAGCACGAGTGCAAAATTCCAAAGCATTATCCGTACGTACATTTTTCACAGTAGAGGAAAGAACATTCTACATTTCATTTATAAGATTTTTATCACATCCCCTGCTTCAAATTTATTCTTCAGCAAAAACACCCACGATAATCGAGAAAAATCAACAACAACAAGGTAAAACATGTGCCCCTGGTGATCAGGAACACGACTCGGACCCCAAATGTCAACATGAAATAACTCAAAAGGGGAGCTACTGCTCCGAGACTAACGACTAGGAAAGATAGATCTATGATGCTTTCTCAATTGACATGCTTCACACTGAAAGGAAGAACTCGGTGAAATCTGAGGCAAGATATGACACATCTTCTAAAGAGGGAGGTGGCCAAAGCGTAGATGCCATGCAAATGGAGAGACTGGTCCACTTGACTGAGAGGAGACACCAGCATAGGGGGTTCGGACCAAACAATAAAGATCATCCTGCTCATAGCCACAACCAATCACCCTGCCTGTAAAAATGTCTTGAAAAACAAGAGACGATGGGTCAAATATAGCGTGACAATACAAATCCTTCGTAATCTGACTGATAGAAAGTAAATTCATCGAAAAATCAGGAGCATGTAATACATTCTGTAGACGCATGGAAGGCGATAAATTGATCTCTCCCTGTCCAATAATAGGGGAATGAGTCCCATCGGCTATCACGACAGATCGTCCCGGTGGAATCTCCCTCTATGATGTAAGTTTATCTTTGTCTCAGCAAAGATGATGTGTCGCACCAGAGTCCATAATCCATTCTGACACATCAGATCCATGACAGGAGGTAAAAGCATAAGCACTACCCGAGGTGCTGGCAGTGGCTGAGGTACTGCTAGAGGCTGAAGCAGCAATATCCGAGGTGCCTCCTGGAGATTCTGTAGAGGCGGGGGGCATAATATCACGCAATCTGGCGACAAACTCCTCAAACCTCTAGTCTGAAGCAGATGCTGATGGAGATGCAACATACTCGGCTACACACGCCGAGGTCGGAAAACCATGCTTAGCATAGCATGTATCCTCCGCGTGACCTGGGCGATGACAAGGTGCAAGGCTGGCGAAAATAACCGCCTCTACCATGAGGTCCACCACCACGAAATGAAGAAGAGGTTCCTCTGCCTCTGGAGACCGCCATCGCCAAAGGAGGCTGAGTAGAAGCATTGGACGAGACTGTAATGCGGCTAAGCCTGCGGTAAACTTCCTCTATTGGAGGAATAGTAGCATCTGCAAGAATCTGCGAGCGAGCAACATCATATTTAGGGTCAAGTGCCGCAAGTAAGACCCCCACCATGGTAGCATTTCGAAAGGTCTTCTGCTGCTCGGGAGTCGCCATAAGAGGAATGATTATGTAGAGCTTCAAACATCCCTCGCAAGGATGTATATAAGGAGTGAAGAGGCCATATGTTCTGATTGACTGTGAATCTGTCATGCTGGAGTTGAAGGATCTTGGTCTCATTTCGCACCTGTGAGTATGTTGCCGCAAGTATGCCCCACATCGCCTTAGCAGTGGGCTGATGGAGAACATCATTAGCAACCTCCATCGTCGATGTACATGAAAGTCATACTTTGGCATACGAATCATCAGCCTCCGAGGAGGCATAAGGCCCAATCTTCTCTGCCGGCTCATCTTCGGTAAGAATGTGCTTCTTACCATTTGACTTCATGAGACTCATGAATTGCATTGCCCAGAGCTCATAGTTCGTCCTATCCATCTCGACAATGTGCGTTGGACCTTTGAAAGCGCCTATGGAGGGCACATCGACCTTATTTTCTGATATTTTTGCCGGAGATATGGAACTAGGGTTTGTAGACCAAAGAATAAATGTCTACATAAACATCAGTGGATTTTAGTGCATACGTAGACCTATGCACTCAAACCCATAGGATGCGACGACGGCGGAGGGGAGGGGAGAGAACCGACGACGTGGAGGGGAGAGGGACGGCGGTGGGAGGGGGTTGGCAGCGGGGAGGGCCCGACGGTGGAGAGGAGGGGCGGTAGTCGGAGAGGGTTGGCGGCGGGGAGGGGGGTTCGGCGGGTGGGGGTTGGCGGCGAGAGGAGGGGCGGCGATGATAGGAGGGCTGGCGAGAGGAGAGAGGGTGGAAGGGGGCGGCAAGAGGTGGTGGGCTAGGGTTTTGGCTCTGATACCATGTTGGGAGAAAAGGATTCGTTATTATTCCAAAGAACCCTAGGCTCTCTTATATAGAGAAGGCCTATTGGTAAACTACATAAGGTGGAAACAAGAAAATAAAAACAACCGAAAAGATACATAGACTATAGAAATATCTCTACAACAACGTATCTGCTCGTTGCCATGTTTCTTTGGGGCATTTTTCAACGGATTTCAAGAGGTTTGTCATGGGTCTAGCAACTATAGAGATCCCACGGACATATCAGGAGCCTACATGAGACAATCAATGGCGTCTTGCTACGCACTATAGTCGCGTGGCACATAAAGCTCGGTCACTACCCCTACAAGACTTCAGTTGTTGGTTGGAAATGGGTGTTTACAGTGAAGCATTGTGCAAATGGCAGCATTGATCGCTACAAATCAAGGCTTATGGCTCGTTGGTTCACCTAGACTTACGAGGTGGAATATCATGATACATTCTCTCCTATGGCACACCATTTTACACTTCAGATCCTTCTATTAGTTGCAGTGGTATGAGACTGGTCCTTGTCCCTATGTGAAGAATGCATTTCTATATGATGATATGCTAGAAGAGTTTACATGCAACAACCATATGGGTTCGTTGATGAAGGAGAATTTCAGAAGGTTTGCAAACTTCATAAAGCTATGTATGGCCATAAGCAGAATCCCAGAACATTGTTCCACAAGCTTTCGAACTTGATAAAGCAACATGGCTTCACGAGATCGACTGCAGATCATTCACTGTTTATTCAGAGGACTCATATAGGTATCATTGTTATACATGTCTATGTTGATGATATCATTGTTACAAGAGATAATGTGCATGATATTAGTACAACTAAGGATTTCCTTGGACAATAGTTTGTCACCAAAGACCTTGGCGATTTATAATTCTTCCTAGGGCTTAAGTTCGTCAGGAACCAACGGGGGCTTGTGATGACCCAGAGGAAGTATATTACTAATCACCTCTAAGAGGCAAACATGACAGATTGCAGATATGCCACTACTCCCATGGATCACAGCATGAAGCTATATGATGATGTTATAGAGGAAATGGATGAGATAAGATACATGGAGCTCGTTAGCTCCTTTATGTAATCATTACTAGGTTAGACATTTCCTTTGTTGTAAGCAAAGTTAGCCAATTTATGGAGCAGTCGAGACATGCATATATGAATGTGATTCACATGATTCTGAGGTATCTAAAGTCCTCTCCAGATAATGGATTGCTCTTTAGCAGGACATCCCTTGCCATCACGGCATATGCAGATGCAGACTATGCATGATGCCCCAAGAACATAAAATCTACCTCTAACTTTATAATGTTCAAAGGGAGCTCTTTGGTGTCATGGAATAACAAGAAGTAGACCGTGGTTGCTAGATCTAGTGATGAGTCATAGTACAAAGCCATGATGTAGGGGAGCACTAAGATGACTTGGGTCACCAAATCCGTTCTGGCCGACCTAGCTATTGACATGCCTCTTCCCATGCATTTACAATACGACAACTAGGCTACTCTTTTCATTAACAATCATGTCTTCCATGAGAGAACCAAACACATTGAAGTAAATTGCCACTATACACATGACATGATTCAGAAGGGCATTATCTCTCCTTTTTTTGAGACCAAAAAAGGGGGAAACACACTATGGTGTCCATCCCAACATTATTGCTAAAAGAGTGATGTTACTGAGGGACTTACATGAGCCAGGATTCAAGGAGAGCCATACAATGAAAGATTACATTTTTGCAATAGAAACGTTGAGATGAGAAAAGTGCACTATTACGAGCTAATCAAATAGCCCAGATTGTAGCCATCGGACGAAGGAGGATGTCCCTATCAAGGCTCCTCGCATTCACCATAAATTCCCTGATAAGGTTTTATCTCTACTTCTAACGCCAACTCAAGAGAACAAGCATCGTATGTTTCCATCAAAGCTCTAGCCAAAGGGTCATTTTAGAGATGTTATTCCAAGCTGAGCATGAATGACATCTATGTTACATCTTAAGAGGGAGTGTTGAGAGATATATTTATCTTTTCCTATTTTATGTATTTTTCTATTTCTTCAATCTTTTATATGTAATTTCACCACCATGCTTTCTCCTCTGTATACAAGAGAACCCCATGGCCCGCTGAATAATCAAGCTATCAATTTCTTTCCACAGTAAATATACATAATATCAAGCACACATGTTAAAAAAACCATCCTTCCACAAATGAATTTATACTATCATTATTACAATATGCAATTAGACTCATGATTTAAAAAAATGCATCTCGAGACACTTGAGGCATACACCTCGAAAAAATCATTCTAATGCATGCACCTTAGCCTGTAGCTGAGAGGCGAGTGCCTTGATGGACGAGGTGATGTGAGGCGAGGCGAGGTGCAAGGCGAGGTGTTGTGGTAAGGCATGCATGGAATTAGTGGGTCACATGTACGTGACCCGCTTATAACCCATTTCCTCCTTCGCGATACCCGACTCCACACCTCCAATATTGCACAGAAAAAGCCTAGCCCCCTCTCGAGCCTCCTCGCTTCCAACTATTGGAATCACATCGCTGACTCGCCGACAAGCCTCTCCTACCTCTTCTTCAGCATCGTGTTGCGCACAACATCCTTGTGTTCTAGTTCCAGCTGCTTCAAGAAGCACCCGTGCAGTTGTTCCGCCTCCGCCCTGAAAACCAGTAAGCATTTGTTTTTAAAAATTTTTGTTTGATAACTTCAGTAATTGGTTAATAATCCCTTGAGAATTTTCATGTTTTGGATTTTCACTAATTGGTTAGGAGTCCCTTGGTTTGGAATCCTTTAAACTACCATGTTCAACACTTCAACTAACATATGTTATATTAAATTAATATGTTCAACTTCAACTAACATTTCATATATTTTATTATATAACAATAAATTAAAAAATTAGAATTGAATATGAAGGTTGAGGAATGAGGATTGGTTGAAGTATGTTGATTGGTTATTTTTGTTACTCGAAATTATATAGATGTTGAAGTCAAGCAAAGTCCCAAGGAATTTCAAAGGAGGATGGAATTATCACACATGAAAATATTGTGTTCAACTTGAGATGGATAAGGCTCAAAAGGCTAAAGGATATATGTACGTCCAATGCAATTTTTATGTTAAGAGGGTTACCGGTGGAGTCGCTAGACTCAAGCATCATCTTGCGAAGATCGGAAAAAATGTGAAACGTTGTGCACAAGTTCTTATTGAAGTGTTGAATGAAATGAAGGGTATAATATTTTCCAACGAAGAGAAAAATAGAAGAGCAAAGATGGAGATAAAAGAACTTTGTCAAGCGGGTAGCTTCAAGATGCAAAATCCATTTGGTGGTCAAAATCAAGCAGTCACTCGATCTGGATATAATAATAAGAAGAGGGTAAGAGTTATCATAGACGTCTTTATTGCCAGCACATCGCCATTGGAAGTCTTCTAACAACTATGATTGGGTCGAGTGATCATCAAATTACATTGAATGAGACAGGGAAGAAAGAGGAGAGAAATCGTATTTGTTGTACCATTGGTAGACTCTTCTTTAAGAATGGGCTGGCATTTAATTATGTAAGTTGCCCTTCCTTTTCGGCCATGCCTCATGCTGACGGCTCTTTTGGAAGGGGATTGAAGCCTCAATCTGCTTATGAGCTAAGAAGTTGGATTTTGAAAAATGGGACATTACGAGTGAGGCAAGGGCTTTTTTGGCAGAAACTGGCTACAACACAATGTCATATGGTTGGACAGATGTAAAGGTTCGTTCTTTAATCAACTTCTCGATGAACAATCTGAAAGGCACTTAGTTCTTGAAGTCCGTAGAAGCATCCGACAAAGTAAAGAATGAAACCTTACTATTTATCTTGTTGGATGAGATTGTGGAGGAGGTCAGCGAAGGCAATGTTATGCAGGTTATTACAGACAATGCCTACAATTACGTGGCACCGAGACAAATGTTGATGGAGAAAAGGAAGCACCTTTACTGGACTCCATGTGCAGCCCACTGGATAGACTTGATGTTGGAAGACATCTTGAAATTGCTTCTACCTGTGTTTGTATTCACGCAAGCAAAAAAGGATTATTAATTACATTTGTGCCTATGATTGGGTTTTGGCCATGCTAAGGAAGCATATAGGAGGAAATTTGGTACGACCAGCGGGCACACATTTTGCTATGGCTTTTCTTATGTTACAAAAGTTGATGAGCATGAGGGATCCTCTAGAGTCTTTTTCTACTTCCAACAAATGGAAGAAGAGTCCCTATACTTCTAAGCCTCAAGGGAAAATTGTGTCAAACAATTTTGAGAAGCAAACTTTTTGGCATGGTGTTTCCTACGTGATACAAGTGACGAAGCCGTTGGTTATGGTTTTACGGATGGTGGATTCCGAAATATATACACTAATGGGTTTCATCTATGAGGCTATGGATAAATCTGAGGAAGAAATATCGAAAGTAATGTGCAATGATGAAATAAAATACTAAATATTGTGGGATATTGTGGATAAGAGATGGGATCGCCAGCTCCATACTAATTTGCATGTGGCAGCATACTTTCTCAATCCCCAATGTCAATACGAGCCGTCATTCTCTAAATATTTTGAGATTAAAAGAGGTTTGTTGATTACATAGGGAGGATGATATACAATCGAACTACAAAGGAGAGAATTAATCTACAAATTGATTCTTTCAAAAATGCAAAAGGCTTCTTTGGATGCGTGCAAGAAGAGGAGTCATGGTTAGTATTTAAAATTTTAATTATCTTTTTTTTTCAATTGATTATTATCTACTTTAATCTTAATTGTGAAATATAACAATTTTTTTCAATGGTCTCAATTTGGGGACGAATGTCTCGAGTTGCAAAAATTTGCCATCTAAGTTTTGAGTTTGACTTGTAGTGCATCAGGGTACATGCACAATTAGAGTTCTTTTAATCAGGTAATATTTTGATCATATTAGAAACTATATTCTAATAAGATTTATGATTAACATAGCTAATGATATTGGAAATCTGGCACTAAGTCCACAGAGAGAAGAAATCGACTCACGTAAGCCTAACTGAATTATTTCGTCAACGTGATGTTTAACCTAAAGTTGAAACATAGATAGATTAGGAGAAAGACCATGGAGGATCCTCTATGCTTGAATGACGTGGATTCTGATGATGAATGTGTGTCAACGCTCCAAAGTTGTGACTTCGATGCATATCAAGAACTTGACGCAAACACTCCCATTGAAGATGGTGTTGTAGAAGTCGAGGATGAAGCCGATGGACAAGGCAATTCACGTCGGAAGAGGAGGAAGGATAAAGGTAATGGCTTATTATTATTATGATTTTTGAACATACTAGATTATTTTAAATACAACAAAAGTAAGAAGTAACATTGGTATTATCTAATTTAGGTAAAGCAGTGGTAGACGTTGATGAGGAGTTTCAGGATGACGAAGTTAGCGATGAAGGGGAAGATGAAGCAAATTTGAAGCATACAGATGACTCATTGGATGATCCAATAAGCAGTAGTTCTTCAGATGCTGATATTTATGCAGACGTAGCGACTGAAGCCAATGTCAATGAGAAGTGTAGAGATAATTAATTACTTTTCCTCCAACAAGGAACAATTAGAAGTCCCAAAAACTTGATTAAGATATAACAAAGCTACCTCTTTTAATACTTTGGATTTTTTGAACTTTGAACATGTATAAGAAGTAGAATATTCGAACTTGTTGAGATATTTGTTATTTTTGCTTCTTTTATGTATTCTCTATTCTCTCCATCCTCTTCGTGTAATTTGTCCAACAGAGATCTCCTCTAATAAGAGAACCTTAGGGCCTCATGAATATGCAAGTTATTGTTTTCTCCCAACACGGTATCAGAGCGACGTTCCTAGACTGGAGTTCTCGTATCCTACCGTACCCTATCCCCCACTTACCGCCCTCGCACGGACCGTGCGTCGCTCCCACCCATAGCACACAGCTCTCGTACGACATCCAACAGCTGTCAGCACCCCCACGCAGCCCCCAACTACAACAACGGCCTTTCAGGTGGGCCCCAGGCACCACCAGGACCCTCCACGTGGCCCCCAGCCACCGTCGGACCCGCAACACACATCCATGCACCTCTATAGGTCTCTGAGCACCACTGCAGCACCTTTCGAACCCCAAGTCGGTTTCTCTCCTCTCCGTCGCAAAATTGTAGTCTGAAATGATCTGATTTTGATTGGAAAACTTGATTTCAAACCTATAAATAACGTTTTTCGACCCTAGCATGGATCGATTATCGATGAGGATGGTTGTACGAGTCTACATGTACAACCAATGCTTTATATGATTATGTAGACTTGCTCGGATCGGTCTACTTCCCTAGTCGACTTTTGTTTCGGAGTTTTTTTATCATCTCAGAAAACAAGTGCAACATCTTCTCTGCGTTCGGTGCCTTTAAGGGCATGGCTCATATCGTGAAGATGGATGGGATCAACTACGAGTTGTGGTCCATGCAGTTTATGACCCGTATGCAGTACAATAACAAGGAGCACATTCTGACAGAGCCTTAGCAGACGGACAAGACTGTGAACAATGCTTCGTGGAAGCAAGATGATGCATATGTGTGTGTTTGGCTCTCTGTGACTCTCAGTATAGAGATTACCAATGATATGTGAACCAACCAACCACCAAGGTGACGTGGGATATTCCGGCAGCTACGTATGCACAAGCGAAGAATGAAGCAAAGATTTTTCAGCTCCAGTTTGATAATTATATACAACCAAGCAAAATGGATGTCCTTTGCATATCTTCTATTCTTCGCTTCAAAGCATGTTTGAGAAGCTTCACAACTTCATGCATGTTACCACTTCCACGGAGCAACAAATGGCACATAGGAACTCCACGATGGTTGGAGTTTTCTCGGCGACTTTGGATCCAGAATACGAAGCGGCACCCACACATCTTCTTACATATGCGACCATACCTCCTATGGAGGAGGCCTACAATCGTCTCAGCAGACTTCTTATCCCGCCCATCACAACCACACATACCCCCTCAACGATGGTTGCATCTCGTAGTGTAGGAGGTTCTACTCAGTTTAGAGGGTGTGGTCCATGTGGCAGAGGAGGTAGGCATCAGCGCGACCCCTGCACCTATTGTCGTCGTCTAGGCCATTCTAAGGATACAAGCTATTAGAAGCATGGATACTACGGATTTGTTCATGTGGCAAAGCAAATTGAACCTCCATACACTTAAGCTCCTTAAGCAAATTCACACATTGGCGATATTGTTTCCCATCTGAGGGAGATAATGACTCTTGTTGCCGGCACTGCTACAGGTAACTCAGATGTCGCAGCAGCAGCTACAGTCTCTTCGAGCTCCTCACGTATAGCATATGCTTTTACTAGTTGTAGTAGGGAAGATATGACAAAGTCAATTATAGACTCCGGTGCTTCTCACCATCTGTGTCGAGACAGAGCACATTTCCGCTCTTACAGATCTATACCTCCTAGTAGATTAGTCTTCATTGTAAACGGGGTTTACTTACCCATCATAGGATTTGACGCCATCCATGTGAACGTAGAATGTCTTATATGCTCCTGACTTTCAGATGAACTTGCTTTATATCAGTCAGATTACGAAGGATCTGCATTATCATATTATTTTTGACCCTTTTCTCTTGTGTTTCAGGACATACTCACAGGCAATGTGATTGGATGCGGTCATGAGCAGCGGTGGTTCTACAGACTGGTCCAGCCTCCTCAAGATGGTGCCTCTATTATTCCCACTAGCCAGTCTCACTCTCACCACACTTGTGACATCTTCAGTTAGGACATCTTCAGTTAGGCCACCTTCCTCTACAGAAGCTATGTCACGACCCCAATTCTAGAGCCGTCGGATCCTCCCATAACCGGATCTGCTTACTCAGCAATAATTTATTCAGCAATCCCAACTAACATTCAGAAACAGAGTGCAAATAAAGTATATTTAGAAGAAAGTATTTCAACACTTTTTCATTAACAAAATAAAGTTCAGATGATACATTGTCCCACTATAACCATTTACTTGTACATCAGCTTGAAAGGAAAAATACACAAAAGATTACTAACTGCCTTACAGAGATGAGCTACTGTAGCGGGATGGATGTCTACTAAGGTCCTTGCTATGGCTCACCAACATCTGTTGGGTTTTCCATAAATCATAGGATAAAATTTAGTGAATGCTAAGTAACGAAGAAGAGAAAAGCAAACAAATTGTGTAATTTTGCAAAACTTGTTGTCATTAAAAGTTATATTCCTTCTCATTAATTTAAGTCATATTCCTTTCTATTCCACATCAGGGATTAGACCAGGGGAACCCCACCATTCCTGTACTCCGAAGCTGTGGACACTTTGGGATTGGAGATTGTGTTGATCTTGGTAAGCTTATGCCGCCGCACGTCGCCTCAATCAATCCTCCAATACTACCCTGACAATTTTCTTTTCTTTTATTAAACAGGGTCTCAAACCCTCAGCCTGGAAAACAAATGAGCACACCATCCTCGAGGACTCGGTTGCTTAAAACCTCAGGCAAACATTTAATCATATAGCCTAGCGGCTTTAAATACATATTATCGTGACCCGGCCGCTATTGAACCACTCGTGCCTCCACATGGCACGACCACATCTTCCGTCGTTCAACCCGAAGATATTGGCTCCCGGTACCACTGATGAATCCACGATTCATCATCTTAATATCTTAATCTTAGCAAAATCCATGAGTAAAATCCCATATAAATGTCAATAAAATACATAAATTAACAAAATGACTCTTGTAAATAAAACACACTAATTATTGTATATTAGATTGTACAAAATAAATTACACATAAAAAAAGCCGCAAAAAAGGGAGTTTTATACCTGTAAATAACCTAAAACTTCATGTATTTTTAATAATTTCATTTCAACTCCTTTTTGGCTAATTCTTTCTCTAATTTGTTCATAATAATGTACATAAAAATACAAAAATACAAAATAAATTATATCTCAAATAAATGCTCCTAGATCCCAATGAGAAAAAGCCGTAAAGACCAACTTCCAAGCCAAATTCCGCTCCGTATGAACTCCAAATTCACCAAACTCACTTTTAAAGTTCAAGTTAGAAAATTATCTATCCAACGGAAGTGGTTTCATTAAAATCGGAGCTCATTTGTAAAAGTTGGGTTTTGGGACCTAGATGTACATTGTATATTATGTATATATTCATTCCTTCTTCATTTTTATTTTATCTTTCCTAATTAGTAAAAATACAAAAAAATCATACTTGTGTTATATTTTGATTATACTATTTTATTGTATTTTTTCCATTGTAAATATCTCTTATTAAAAAGAAAAAAAATAATATTAGAAAAGCAAACAAAAAAATGTACATGTTGTATGTATTCACTTGTAAATTCACCATTTTTTTCCTATTTATTTTTGTTGTATTTAAAGTAGCATACTTTATATCATTATTTATTTATTTTCTCATTCTCTACAATAACTTCTATTTTCCTCCATTAACCTCCAAGTCTTCTTTCAACCTCCATTCCACTCCATATTCTTCCACCAACCTCCCATTCAACTCCACCAATAATAAAACTTCCCATTCAACACCACCACTTCTCTAACTCCCATTATTCATCTCTTTATAATCATCTCCACATCCACATTTTTTCCCCATCCACCATTCTTATAGAATAAGGAGAGAGCTTGGAGTGTTTTGTTGGTGACAGCGGCGAAGCATCGTCCTCAAACGACGACCTCCTTCAGGTGAGATCCGCGGAGCTCCGCTTCGTGTCACGAGTTCCCCGTCGAGCTCGTGGAGCTTCTCCGATTTTTACTTCGCCAATCGGATCGAGGCGACAACAGGAGTCCAGCGTAGCTGCTCCGCCAATCTGGCGAACTTCAGGTAAGTATTTCTCATCATTTTTCTTGTTGTTTTAATTTATCAACTATCTTGTTTTCTTGTATCATATCATCACCATAGTTTTTTTTATCACATTATCACACCCTCATCATCATCTTCTTTTTTTTGTGTACATATTTCCTGCTTAAAAAAATTAAAAATATAAAAAAGTTAAAAAAAAAAGAAGGAAGTTTTTTTAATTGCAGCAAAAAAAAAATTAAAAAAATCAAAAAAAAAGGACCGCAGCAACGCAGCAGCGGTGGGGGTCACCCACCGCCGCCGCCCTCCCGCCTCTCCTCCCCAACTGCGCCGCCAACGGCGCCAGCCCCGCCACCGCGCCACCGCCGCCGCCCTCCCGCGCGGGCACCGCACCGCGCCGCCTCCTCTGCGCGGCGCCACCTCCCTCGCCCCGCCGCGGCCCACTTTCAGCCGCCTCCCTTCAACCGCGGCCGCCGCCCCTCCGCGCTCCGCCCGCACCTCCTCGCCGCCCCTCCGTCGCCGCCGCCCCCTCTGTGCCTCGCCCCCTCCGCGCGCCGGCGCGCGCGCGGCGCCTCCGCCGTCTCCCTTTTGGTGGGTTCTTCTCCAGTACGCAAGGAAGAAGAAAGGTCATTTTCTATTATTTTTTTATTGTAAATATTGCACTTGCACCCGTATAGTTCATATAATTGCATAACAGTCTCTGTACACATTTTGTTGTAAATATTGTCTTTCTGAATTTGCAGAGACATCCATGTGTTCCTACTTTAATTTGGACCTTGTTTATGCACATTTTTGTTCAATGAAAAATGCTATCATGTTGAGCAACTTATCCTCTATCATGTGATTATTTACTTGTATTTTTATGATAGTTGGGTAATTAATTAAAATTGTCAAATTGAAATTCTGAGTATTTTACCCAATCCGTGCTCCTAAATTTATATCTCACACACCGTTGCTCTAAAAATTCCACAAAAAATATATATGATGCCTTGATATGTGATGTAATTACTGTCCAAATTTCATCCAAAATAGAGTTGTCTTGTGCCTTAAATAATTTGTAGAGTGAATTTAGTAATCGATTTTTAATTAAATCCACAAATATCTTTTTTGCAAAATTTCAAGTCTCCTGAATTGCTCATCTAAATATCTACTTGAGATAATTTGTATTTTGATTAATTTGATAACGTGGATTAATTAGGAATTATTTACTCACTGTCACTCTATTTTCACTAAAAAATTCATAAAAAATTCATATTTTGTTAAAAAATTCCAAAAAAATTATTGTAGCTTTCTTGCATCATGTTTATGTTCCAGTAAATTTTTCATGATTTTTGCGTACTGTTTCTGTGATAAATTGCAAAAATACCCATAAAAAGTGTGCATTTTTCATTGTTGCATTTTAACCCCTAAAAAATACAAAAAATGTGTTTTGTGTTCCCTACTGGATTAGGACTTTAGGAAAAATATAATTTGGCTGAATTGGATTAATTTAACATTAAAATCAATTTGGCTAAGTTGTGTGTTTTCGTAGTGTCTTGATTCACCCGCATTTGCATTTGGTATTTCTTTTTGCATTAAAAAAATCTAAAAAAATACCGCTTTGGAAATCTAGATCTTAAATTTGCAAATTAACCCAAAGTTGTTCCTTTGCCTCCCTGTGTTCGACCCCGGACTTGCCCGGGATATAAATTAAGCCGAGACACTCTTCACGGTGATCTTCTCTCGGTTCTGACCGAATCGCTAAGTACACATATTACAACGAAGCCGAATTAATTACCGTATCTAGCGGCACGTCAACCACGCGTTGCAAAACATTCATTTCGTACGCACTTATCATAACAGGGCAACCGTGTACCAACTAGGTAGGGAAACGTCAATACGGGTTCCTTCCGACAAATCTACAGGTTGCATGCCCGACCTGTAGTTCTACTCCCAGTCATCCTTAACGTGACACACGATCCTTTTCAGGATCCAACTCAAACCATATCAATTCCCATGATGTAATTCTTTCGTTAAGTCTTCGATTTGCATAATCAGCAATACTTAGTATAGACTCACATATATATTATTCATATGCATATATACTCGTATTTATGCCTATTTTAACTCCCAAACCCTAACTTTCAAAGCCACCGCATCGATTTGATGCTTAAACCTTATTTTAGTGGGAATCACAAAGCAATTGTTCAGACTTTTTCAAAAATAGCAAAAATTAGGGTTCTTTATAGCACATAACATAAAATCAAGAATTTCAATAATCTCGTTTGAAGAGTCAAATTCCTAAGTAGTACCTGGGAATTACTTAAATACCCAGGTACTACGTAATGTTTTTTTTACTCAAAAACTACAGAGGTGTCGCATGTTGAACATGCGACACCCCTTATGTTTTTTTTTTACCCAGGAACTGCGCTGGTGTCGCATGTTGGATGTGCGCCATACATAACGCATATCCAACATGCGATATCGACCCTAATTAAGGTCACGCCCAGCGGCCTTCTCATTTCCCCGACATTCTTTGTTTCCAGGTACTCCCAGCCGCCCCCGACGCCCTCCACCGCACTCTCCCTTTTTGGACTCCTCCCCTCTCAACAACACCATTTTTTGTCACTCCTAGCCCCTTGGAACAATCCGTTTCCGTGTTTTCAGTGATTGGTACCGTCCTAGCCGTTCCCGCTTCTCGTTAGGGCTAAATACTTGGTAAAACGTATTCTTTATTTTTTTTTGTATCATATGCATGTTTTTTCATTTCTCGAATGTATGACGGTTGCTTGAATAGTACACTCATGTCCGGATCTGTTGTGTCACGTATTAGGTTAGAATGGAGCAGTTGTTTTGTATGTGCCATTTGAGTAGTACACTCATGTCCGGATCGTCAACCAACGTGAGGGGGTTTGTGTTGACTCCTAATATGACGTTCGATGAGATGTTGAACTTGGTTTACCGTAAGTTCAACTTGGATATTGACAGTCAAAGGATCCGATTATTACATCGCATCCCTCGAGGCCCAGGGGAGGAACCGTCATTTTCATCTATTATCGATGATGATGATGTGCAGGCAGTTGTGGTGTACGCTCGGACCATTGGGAAATCAATGCCTACCGATATTTATGTTGAAGATGTATCTGTGAGCGAAGTCCCAACTGTTATGACTAATAAGGGACCGTCTGGAGTCCCGAGCACACAAGCAGCAGTTCTCCGCAGCACGCCTGTAATGCAGACCCGCAGTCCCGAGCACACAAACTTTGATACGGATGCGCCTGTAACGCAGCCAAGCACGGTTCAGGATTTGGGCTTGAGTGAGCCGTTGCTGCGAGAGGTTAACCGGATGGATCAGGATTTCATCCCTTGGGAGACTGATGATGACCTGGAAGAAGGTAGCGAAGATGTGGAAGATGATCTGATGGACGAGGAGCTCCCAAAAGATGCCCCAGGACCCTCTCAAATCAACATGATAGACGAAGCGAACCGTCTATTACCGTTCAATCCTCCAGATTCTACGATTACATACCATCGAAGGAAGAAACGTTGAATTGTAATCAATGTAATTTTTAATATGATGCAAAAATTGTAATGTGTATTGATGAACAACTCTATTTGGAATGTGTATACATACTATTCGATGATGACGCATATTGAAAAGTCTTCTTTGATGTTTGGAATGTCTACAATGTTTGCAATGTCTGGATGTTTACAAAAATATGTCTACTTACATTAAAAACATGAGATTGGCATGCCTTTTCAATGGGTTTTAAAAACTTGAAATTCCAAAGCCCCCACTTGGACTGCCATTTTCGCCAAAAAAATACTGTAAAGATGACGCATTTTAAACATGCGTCATATGTTCATTTTTCAAAGCCCCCACCTGCCCGCGCCTTTTGGAGGAAATTTTCCTGTAAGGGTAACGCATATTGAACATGCGTTATCCCTCAATGTCGCATATACAACATGCGATACCTTTACAGAGCATTTCGAGACCTCATGTCTGTACAGAACATTTGGGGAGCAATTCTCTGGATATATAACGCATGTTGGATATGCGTTATGTATAGCGCACATCCAACATGCGTCACCAGCGCAGTTCCTGGGTAAAAAAAAAACATAAGTGGTGTCGCATGTTCAACATGCGACACCTCTGTAGTTTTCAAGTAAAAAAAAACATTACGTAATACCTGGGTATATAAGTAATTCCCAGGTACTACTTAGGAATTTGACTCCTCGTTTGAAAACCCAACAACAAAAGGAAGGATTTCATTACCTAATCGAGCTCTCTCTCTCTCGTGTATGCAAGGCTTTATCGTGTTTCGTTTTTAGAAAGGATGTTTTAAGGCTCCTGAAAAGATCGAATTTCATTTTCGTATCAAAAACGCTAAGAACGTGTCAAGAACGTGAAGAACGAACGAAGAACACGAAGAACGCGAAGAACATGAAGAACACGAAGAACGCCAAGAACATATTTTCTCTTGAAATTTCAGCAGAGCTTCCCCTTATACGGGGTGATATTTGTAGGAAAATTCGACAGAGTTTTCCCTTATATCGGGACATATTTCTCGGAAAATTTCGGCAAAATTTCCCCTTATATCGGGACATTTTTCAAAATAAAAACGAAAATAATTTCCTCTATAAAAATCAATCGTGAGGAAAACAACAGCAAAACTGAAAGAATATACTCAAAGATGAAGAATCGGTAGACACCACGCATCTTAGGTGAGTGAATGTGTGACGAATCACATGGTTCACTGACGTGCATAGCCGCCTGCACCTAAGTAGGATGTTACAGAGATTTCTCCTCGAACCACAATAGAAAACGAATCGGAAAGAAAGATGAATCAAAAACAAAGCTTGGAAGAAAAGAGGATGAATTGAAATTCTAGCTTACGAAACAAACTAAGAGAGGATCATACCTTTCTCCTCCTCGTTCTCCCGGCAGCGCTTCACTAGCGCTCCTCCTTTGCTTCTCACTCCTCCTGACCTCTCGACCCTAGCCTTTGGAGGGGGGGTAGTGGAAATCGTAGAGAATGAATGAGTAGGGGGGTCTATTTATAGGCTCCATAAAACCACTAACCATGGTTAGAAAACCATGGTTTATGCCTTAACCATGGTTTAGCAGCCCATGGTTTTGGCCAAAACTTATCCCAAACTTGGGGCTTAAGTTAGAACATTCTAGAGAATTCTAGATTCTCTAATGATGCTTAATTAACACTAATCGTGATTAACTTTCACTAATCGCGATTTAACTTTCGCGGTTTACGCTTATCTTTTGCTAACTATTGATTAGTGTTTGCTAATGATCATTAGCGGTTTTCAATCCATCATTAGTTTCTTTAATCATGTTTAATTAGTCTTGATGATAGTCATTATGGGTTAATGACATCTTAGCCTTCCTTCTCTTTCTTCCGAAAATCATAACAAATCGAAACGAAATCCGATTCACACGAAACAAATTCCGTTGGTTTTCTCTTGACGAGCCGGATCTTATTATATAGGATCCGAGATATGCCAAGTTCAAGGCTTTACAAGCTATGCAATCTACTCCACAGATTTCCATTGTGATCTTCCTTTCAGTGCGAGGCTTGCCAGCTTGGGAAGCATCATTACTCTTCTTTTCCTGATAGTCAGAGTCATAGCAGTACTCAGTTATCTGAGCTTGTTCACTTAGATATGTGGGGTCTTAGTCGTGATCCTGATCACCAGGGACATCGTTTTTATATTGTTGTGGATGGCTACTCCATACTTTCTTAGGCCTTTCTGTTAAAAAACAAGTCTGAAGTTGGTTCTGTTATTAAATGATATTTATTAACGGAATAAAGAATATTTTCTCTACTACTGTTAAGTTTTTAAGCTCTGACAATGCTGTAGAGTTCTACACATTACATCTCTCTGAGTTCTTCATATTTTATAGCATCGTACACCAGACTTTGTGTGCCCACACGTCCCTACAGAATAGTGTTGTCGGACGCAAACACTGTCATTTACTTAATGTAACCCCTCAACTGTCAACAAATCTTCCCTCTGAGACAAACATGGCAGATTGCAAGCCTACTACTACTCTCATGGACATGAGCATGAAGTTGTATGATAATGACACTGAGAAGGTAGACAAGATGAGGTACAAGGAGCTCATTGGGAAGCTCTTATACGTGACCATCATCAGGCCAAATATATCAGCGAGAAAAGAGAGTAAATTCATGGAGCAGCCTAGACAGGCACATATGGATGCAGTCCATATGATTCTGAGGTATCTAAAGACTTCATCTGACACTAGTCTTCTATTTATTAGAGGTACATCCCTTGTTGTCACAGCTTGTGCAGATGCAGATTATGGTGGGTGTCCCGAGGACATGAAGTCTACTTCCGATTTTACATTGCTCATAGGAGGTTCCTTAGTGTGTCATGGAAGAGCAAGAAGCAAACAATGGTTGCAAGATCTAGTGCAGAATCAGAGTATAGGGTCATGGCACATGCTAGTACATAGATGATGTAGGTCAGATCTGTTCTTACTGACCTAGCAGTTGAGGTGTGCCTTCCCATGCACCTCCAATGTGACAACCAAGCTGCTCTCTTCATTGCCAACAACCCAGCCTTCCATGAGAGGACCAAGCATATTGAGGTAGACTGTCACTACATTTGAGATATGATTCAAAAGGGCTTTATCTCCACCACTCATGTTAGTTTAAGAGATCGAACAGCATGTGTGCTCACTAAGGCCCTAGCCAAGGCCTTTCCAAAGATGTTTCAAGCCGAGCGTGATTGATATCTATGCTCCAGCTTTGGGGAGAGTGTCAGATATTTGTTACTTTTGCCTCTTTTATGTATTCTCTATTCTCCGTGTCCTCTTCGTGTAATTTGTGCAATTATTATCTCCTCTATATAAGAGAACCGTAGGACCTGATGAATATGTAAGTTATTGTTTTCTCCCAACAGAACTTATGTTATGTTTTGTAATCATTGTAATCCTTTTTCTTGAACTTTTAGACTTCTACGTTGACACAAGCAGTCTAGCAGCGGTGTTTAGTACTTTTGGTAATGAGAAGTTATTTGAAATATGATTTATTTGCTTTAAAACATTGGAAACTTAGTAGATAATATTGTCTTACTAATATTATTATAATATTCTTTATTAAATTACATATCTTGGGTGGGAATACTAAGGCTTGTGCCTCGACTGCCTCGAGGTTATGCCTTGCCTCGATTCCAAGGTAATCCCCTCGTTCCACTTTTCATTCTTTCAAACCTTGATTATGAGAAAGTGATGTCCTCCACGAATAATAACTCCAAAATCAATTTGGTTTGGAAAGGGATCAAACAAATTGTTTACGTCATTGTTGTCATGGTATGCAATTATCACACTTGAAAAGTAAGTTACAAATTAAAATCTAAATATAGACATTGTGTTTATTAAGATGGTGGATGTGATTAATATCAAGCATTTATCAAATAAACATATATTATATCCATGTTTGGTTCGTTAAGAACAAATGAGCATCTAGAACTATTAATGGCAAACTCTATCGAATATAAACATGTTTAGTTTGAATAGCAGACATAGTCACAGGCAACGCCAAATGATGGTTGGAATGAGTTTCCTCCAGAACGAGTCAACCAATCTTGGGCAGGAGGTCTCAACTCAACCAGGAAAGGTTTCAACTACACAACAAATATGTAGGTTTCTTAAACAACGAAAGGTTTCAACTACACAACAAATATGTAGGTTTCTTAAACAACGAAAGGTTTCAACTACACAACAAATATGTAGATTTCTTAAACTTACACGATACATTTAACCCTAGATCGAATTGTCTTTGATCACATTCACAAAGAAAACAAGATTTGCGTACAAACCCTCTTCTACTAAAAGGTAAAACAACAGGAACGAAGTCCTAATGGTGTCCTAACTGCTGTTAGGTTCTCTCACAATGTCACAATACAAATTGGGATGTGCATAGTAGATATAAAGAAAAAATATTAAATGGATTCACAACATCCAAGATCTGTTTAAACTCTTGCAGGTTTTCAAAAATACCAACTTCCATTGCAAATAAGCCCTCAAATCTTTTTTGGTTTATTGTTTTTTTTTCAACTTGTGTTCTACTTCCATTAGATGCAGAAATCCAAATGTATGGTGAAAGCCCTTGCTATTTTTTGAAAACTAAAATTTGCACCTTTTTTCATTTATTCTTAAGCCATTATGTCGGAGACAGATGGAGGTCAAGGCTAGTATTGGAGGTGAAAGCCCCCTATTGAGGCATGGTCAGAAGACTTGGGGCAGAGGTTGGACCGTTGGAGAGTACAAGCAAATCATAGAAAAAAGAGCTGAGGAATGGACGATGGAGATGAAGAGAGGGGGGAGCAGGATCGCAGCCAATCGTCATAGAAGGGACTTGCTGGGATCAAAGGTTAAGAGACAATAATAGGTCAGCTTAAGTTTGGGGAAGGATGAGGGGTAGCTAGGGAGTAGGGATATGAACCGCATCACAAATCTCAAAAAGGAAACTTGCAGCAACTTTTTTGTACTAAAATAGGATTAAAAAATGCATTAAAGAAAAATGGATGAATTGTAATTTGTAATACATGTGATCTTGATACAGATAAAAAGTTTTTGACTAAAGGTAATAGTTTTTTTATGATGCAACAAAAAAAATGAAGGCAATTTCGCTGTGCATAGGAACCTGAATTTGCTGCCATGATATGTTATTCCAAGGAGTCCCAATTACTTGAGAGCCATCAACAGAAAAATGATATCCTTGACCCTGAACAAATTGAAGCATGCTAATCAAGACAAACATACATTAACCTAATTATAGAAAGTTAATGTTAATCAATAGATCAAACATGTAAAAATAAAATCATGGAAGATATGTATCCTCATTAGCCCATTTCAAAGGCTTCTGAAGGCGTAAATTTATAACAAAAATTGAGCCAATAGTCCAGCCAGCATACTAGCTTTAACAAGGTCATACATGTTTAGCTAGTGTAACATTCATACAAGTTATTGTATCAATTCGGCCAAAGTGAGCATTAGTTTGTACATTTTCAAGAAAAGGTGCATGTATTTATTGGTACAAGTTCTTTGCTTGTTTTATCATTACTGGGTTGATGTACATTTGGCTCTGAAATCAGTTAAGAAATGAGGTACGTTGGCCTAGTCTTTTAGAGAGAACGAGAGTGATGGATAGGTGTTGGGTCGGGAGAGGGCTCTCTAGTGCGAGAGATCGTGTTGTGTGCTTCCCCTCCCGGAGGAGGTCAATATTTATAGGGCGTGTATGCCCCTCGCACAGTCCGCTCCCATCCCTCCATCCTCGAGAGACCCGATCTACGCAACCGCCTGCAGTTGGGTGGCAGCAAGAAAATATGCACAAACAAATTCGCTTCTACAACAAAATTGGTTATTTTTGTTTTCCTTACAGGAAAGGTAAGTATACTTATGTTTTATTGAGTGCATAGAAAAATATAGATGAAAGAAAATAAGTTAGTACCGTAGTAGTGCAACTCAGTTGATCTCGCGTCATCATATAGTAACACATTAGAAACTCATCTTATACCTGTTTTCATGATCAAACATAAGTTTGGACATTTTAACAGAATTCCGTCAAGTCAATGGTTAGATAACACTCCTTGAAAGTGCAACAATCAGAAGATTGTTGCACTTTCAAGGAGTGTTATCTAACCATTGACTTGACGGAATTCTGTTAAAATGTTGTTGCACTTTCAAGGAGTGTTCTCCTCATTCTTAGGATGATACATGTTACCTTCTGGGAAGAGGGCTAATCTTAAGCATGGTTTTCCCTCATTCTTTGAGAAAGCAGACCGGTCTGTGGGATTAAGTATGTGTATAAGTCATGATTTTAATATACATTTCCACACGTGACAGATTGGTCAAGATTGTGTCTGGTTTATATCTGAAAAGCAAAACTATTCTGAAAGTGTGTCATGTAAAAAACCAGGAAGGCTTTTTCGTGGATGCAAGAAATCTCCTAGGCTAACCCCTCGTCCTGGAAGGTAACATCATTGCAGATAAGGTCTAGGGAAGTAGTTATAAAGTTTATAAAACATCTATATATTTAACGAAGTCGAGAGAGAGAGAGAGCCTTCATGTGCCATAGACAGCCACAACAAGGACTACATCCTGAACAAATAAAAACCAACTAACAAAATTGTACTAATGCAACGTGGAAGCATAATAGCGTATGGGCACGGGCTTGGCTATCGGGTATACCAATGATAGAGATTACCAATGATATCGTACATCAACATGTTGCGAAGTGTTGTGGGAATAAGCATTTATGTACTTCCTAATTCCTTTTTATGTTATTCCTCCATTGGTTATTGCCCTATAGGATCTCTCCTCTATACAAAGGAGCCCTATGTCTACAGAATAAACATGTCATTCATTCTTTTCCGCATCATATCAATGCATTAGTCCTAGACTAGAGCCCTAGTACCCTCGAAACCCTAACCCAACTCCCAACCCATTTTCTTCTTCCTCGAAGACTGAGCGCACATCCACCATTGTGTGTTACCTCTCCCTTTGTGCCCTCATCCTCGCGCCTGACTCTTCCTTTGTTGTAGCAGCCCAATGATGCCGATATGTGGCATCTTGTCATTGTCGTAGTAGTCCAACGGCATCTAGCCACTGCCTAGGGCTGTCTCGACGGCCCCATGCTGCAAACCTAGGCTACAACATGACCCCTACAGTTGGTTTGATTTAAGTGTTTTGCAGGGTGATTTCAGGCATTTAAATCCAACCCACCTGCCCTAAAGTACCTCTGGAGTTGATGGGAAAGGTTGTACTTTGAGTCTGCATACACATGTTCCCTACATGATTGTGGAGATAAAAAAAACAAACTAGTCTATCTCTTTGTTACAACCTTTGTAGTTTCCTTCATTCGTCATTGTTGGAGTATTTGGTTGTGCATCTATTGAATTGTAGATGGGTAAATGGATACCTCCAAGATCCATTTACCCCATCACTGAGTTTAGTCCCACATCAACCAGTGGCGGGACTTGGAGGCTCTGTGGAGGCGATATAAGGAGCCCCAGACCTCTTGTATCCATTGAGAAAAAGGAACGCAATATCCACCCCTTTGAGGGCTTCTCCCGTGGTTTCATCCCGCTCCTTAGGGAGTAGGATTCCACATTAAATTCTTACGTTCCATGTTTTTTTCTTTATTCTTTTATACGCTCCCGCTTCCTATTTTCTAACATGGTATCAAAGCGAGTCGTTCTTGGTTGATTTTAAAGTTTGTTCTTGAAGATTATTTTCGTGATGGATCATTATCCAAGTTTTGAAGATTTATATTTCCGAGGATTTCTGAGTTCTAGATTTATTCATGTTTTTGGAAACATATTGTCATCAACCTCATGCTTGAAAGTTATAGAAAACCCTAATCTTGTTCTGCTACATCTCTGGTTCCAGCCGCATCGAACATGCAGCAGACAGTGAGGCAACATCCAAGGGTGCACCACAACTCCATAGCCACTGATCAGAACATCACCAGGTGGCAATACCCTCTAGGGCTCATGGCAAAGGCCTTCCTCCTCGCGCACGCACTTCTGCGGCACCGTCGCATCTCACCGATAACCATCATGTGGTGGCGCGCGACTTCCAGACTAGTCGGAGATCCCCGATGCTCCAATCCTAGGCGCCGCCTTCTCCTCACCTGCGCGAAGCCGCAGGTCTCCATCAACCCCTTCCCATGCCTCGTAACCAGTAGCCATAGGCGGAGCTTGATGCTCCTGGTAGGCCCTCCCTCGCAGGCGGCGCTGCCCTCGACCCCTGGCGGTGCCGTGTTCTTCAGGCATTGCAACCATCGCACGCAGGGGGCGCATCTCCGAGCCTCTTCGCGCAGGCAGCGACGCTGCTCCTCTCCGAGCTGCGCGAGATCCAGTCGAGCAGAAATCCCAATTGGGGGTGGCAGGAGCAAGCCTCTCATAAGGCGCGAGGGCTCTTACATCAGGCGGTGGCAGAAGAGCCCCAGTGGGGGTTGTCTTTCGAAGTGAAGGGTTCGGCGAACCCTAATAAGGAGGAGGCGCCTAATTGTGTTCCAAAGAAAAAAAGGGAGGGGAGTCTCCTGTTAAAAAAATGAATATTTGTTGGACGGTTAAAAAAAGGTGGGGAGAGGTTTGAGAAAAAAAAACGATTGTAAATTATTAAAAAAATGTACGCAATTTTAAAAAAATGATGAAGAAAAGCCGACAAAAAATTAATTATAGACGGCTTATGTGATGTTTTGTTTCTTCCATCTCTTTGTCTTCTCCCAACTAGGTTGACATCCATCTTTTCCGACAAGTATAAGAGAAAGGGGGAGTATTATGTAGAGTCACAGGTCTTGTTCAGATTCAGAGGTCAGATTCAGATTTCCAGACCAGTCAACTTCCAGACTCTACAGTTCAGACTCGACGATTGATTTCGAGTCATTAGTTTCAGACTCGCACATGTATGCGGTCTTCATTCAGATGTGCCGATGTTTGCCATCATTTGTAGATGTATGCGGTCTTCATTCAGATGTGCCGATGTTTGCCATCGTTTGTAGTGGTCCTCACCATTCTTTTTGTTTTGTCGGCCAGAGTTTTCATGTGAGTCATAGGGACTCCAGAGCAGAGGCCATTCCCTATGCCATATGGGCAAGGGTTTTCATGTGGTATCATAGGTACTCCAGAGTAGAGTATCATTCTCTGAATCAGATGGGAGAGACCAAGTTCTCCGACGAGGAGACTCCAGGCACAGTTTCAGACTCGATGGTCAGATTCCGAGTCCGCAGTTGACTCACACTCCAGCCTGTTCATCCTCCTCACATGCATGTCATGAGAAGCAGCGACCTCGACAGCAATCGGCCGTTGTGCACGTTGAGTTGATATTGTTTGTAGTGCCATATAGGGTGAGTTGAGTTTCTTTCTGTTTGTCCAAGCTGAGCATTGCATGCTCCAGCTTGAGGGGGAGTATTGGAGTATTTGGGTGTGCGTCTATTGAGTTGTAGATGGGTAAAATGGATACCTCCAGGATCCATTTACCCCATCACTGAGTTTAGTCCCACATCTACCAGTGGTGGGACTTGGAGGCTCTGTGGAGGCTACACAAGGAGCCCCAGACCTCCTGTATCCATTGAGAAAAAGGAATGCAATATCCGCCCCTTTGAGGGCTTCTCCCATGGTTTCATCCCGCTCCTTAGGGAGTAGGGTTCCACGTTAAATTCTTATGTTCCATGTTTATTTTTCTTTATTCTCTGATACGCTTCAGCTTCCCATTTTCTAACAGTCATAACAAAGAACAAGGTTAATGTATCCTCCAATAGGGCTTTCAAAGGAATTCTGCCTATTGTTAAGATGGATGGGAACAACTATAAACTATGGGCTATGCAGTTCATGAGTATTATGGGGAGCAACAACAAAGAATATATCCTGATGCAGGTTGAGACGGTCGACAAGAATGGGGCGAACGCTTTGTGGAAGCAAGACAACTCATGGATGTGTGTGGCTTTCCGGTACCCTTACAACATAGATAGTCAAAGATATTCTACATCAACCCATTGTCAAGGCAATGTAGGACATTCTCGCTATTACATATTCTCAGACGAGGAATGAGACGAAGATGCTCAACTCTAGTATGTCATATTCACGATGAAACAAGATGGTCACCCTCTCCATGCATTATACTCCTAGCTGAGTGGCATATTTGAAAAACTCCATATCATCACGCCTCTGAATGCGAGTACTGAGCAGTAGATGGCATACAGGAATGCCACGATGGTGAGGATGTTTCTTGCGGTTCTTGATCCCAAGTATAATGTCGTCCATAGCCAGCTTCTCATCAGCGCTTCTATACCTCCCATGAAGGATCCATGCAGCAAACTAAGCATAACCACGGCACCCCCTACAACTACTACTTAGACATCCTCTACTATGACTGCATCTCATGGTAGAGGAGGTTTGGCACAGTTCAACGGCCATTGGGTCCGTGGTAGAGGAGGTGCACATTGATGAATATGTGATTCATCACTCTAAAAGTTGAAAATAGAGCTTTATTCCCGAGCAATCAGCTGCAAGTTTCTACTTATATTGCATAATTAGCATTCATGCATGTGTAAATAATATTTGCATTTTAGCATTCATATTTGCATTAAATAAGAAGCGCAATTCACTTATACATATTCACATGTATATTAGCTAAATTCACATATTTGTATCTATTTTATACTAATTTCAAATCCAATAAAATCAACTCTATAGTGTATATTTTACTAACACTAATACAAGAAAAATACCAAAAAAATACTAACTTGTAAAATTGACCAATAAAACCCGAGTCCAAGTTTGAGAATAAGAACCTTAAAATATGCATATCTCTCTCTTACAGTGTCCGGTTTAGGTCTACTCACTTTTAAAGTAATATACATTCAAAGACCTTCAAAACAAGACTAATTTCATAAAAATCAGAGATTGTATGTGAAACTTGGGTTTTGGGCCCATATTGTATATTGTATATATTGACTAAACTACCCTTCATTTATCTTTTTATGTTCTTAGATATTAAAAATAAAAAAATAGATTAAGTTGAAAATATTCCTTCCATATTTTCTCTAACTTTATTTCGATTTTTCTCGAATTAAAAATGACAAAAAAAGTGCAAAAGATAAAAATGCAGTATTTTATATCTGTAAGGTACCCCCAAAAGTACTTTTTGTACAAATGACTTCCTTTGATTTTTGGTCCTTCACGGAAGTTGTAGATCTCGTCGAGACGAGCAACTTTCGTGTTGACTACTTTTTGATTTGACCCCTTTTGTTATTTCTTTTTTATTTTCTTTACATTTAATTTTTTATTTTTCTAGGTGCGACACGTGGCAGCTCCTGGAGCCGCCACATGTCACCCTATTTTTTTTATTAATTTATTAATTTCGTATTTTATTTTATTTATTATTTTTTATTTATCATTATTTATTTTAATTAATTATTTTTATATTTATATATTTTTTATTAATTTTCCCTTCATTATTTTAGTAGCCTACTAATTTACTTTATTTATTTTATTTTTCTTCTTCTTTTACTTCTTCTCTACTCCAACTTCTCATCCAAGTCACCACTTTCTTCACCACTCTATTTTCTCCACTTCTTTTCCAACTTCCTCCTCTTTTTATTCCTATCATCCCCTTCATTCATCTTCATCCGCCAAAATCGAGAGAGAAAGGGAACCACCAGCCCAGCCTGCTCGACGGTGACAGCGATCGAGTAAATCTTCGATGCGACGACGGTTTCCATCGTATTTGGCGAGATCCGAGGTAGAGAGATCGACCTCGTCGCAACCGCATCCAAGCTGCAAAGCTTGTCCGATTTTTCGCCGAATCGAGGCCATGACGGGGGCTGCACATCGCAGCCCCACCTTCAGGCGAAACCACCACAGATAAGTATCCCTCTCCTTTTCCTTATCATTTTTTATCTAACATCTTTCTTTTTTGGTGTTCTATAATCATATTCAACCATTTCCTCAATTTATTTTCATCACCATCCATCACCACACCACAATCACCTCATTTATCATTCACCACCATCATTCATCATCCTTATTTTATTTCATCATCACAACCATTATTATCATACATCACACATACCACATCTTCATTCCTACATTTTTTATTTAGTGTTTATAAAAAAATAAAAAAATAAAAAAATAAAAAAAGAAAAGAGGAACGGGGGGAAGCAAGCAGCAGCCCCCCCCTTCCCTCACAGTTGTCTGACGCTGCCGTCCAACGCGACCTCGCCGCTGTCACCAGCCTCCGCCGCGAAGTAGCGGATGTCCCCACGATAGTCATCCGCCTCCGCAGAAGCGCGGCGCCCCGCTCCTCATGCCAGTCATGCACCCGCCATGGCCGGCCCACCAGCCTCCCCTGCTCCAGGCCACGCGGTGACCAGCCCAGTGTCGCCACGCCAACACCTCCAGACCCTCCTTCCTCGCGCGGTGACTGTCGCGCGCTCCAGGCCGACCGTTGCGCCTTCCTCAATGCACACATGTTGTCGTCGTGCGCCGCATCCAAACCTGTCGTTCCTCGCGCGACCAGCCCGCAAGCCACGCGGCCCCTTCGTCGTCCACGCCCTTGCCGTCCGCCACCCTTGGAGCTTCAGTTGCGCCTGGCGCGACTCGCGTACGCCCACCGCTCCGCCCAGGCACGACCGACCGCCAGACTCCTCCGCCCGCTCGTCCTTTCGCCAACGCACCGTCGCCGTCGTCCCTGCCCCACACGTCTTCTCCTAGCATGGGAAGTGGGAAGGGTGGGTTCCATTCTTGGAACCCACGTTGAAAGGTCATTTTTTATTTTTTATTTTTTATTTTTTATTTTTTTTGTGAAAATTATATTTCATTCCCGTAAGTTATTAAAATTGCAGAAGTGCCCTTGTGCACATTTCATTTTGTTTGTTTTACTTTCTGTATTGCAAAGACAACCCTGACTTTGAGCACAAATTTGGATATCATTTTTGTATCATTTTATTTAATAAAAAATAGCATCTTGTTGAGAACTTAATTTTGTACATTTTGGTTATTTATTTGCATTTTTGTGAGCATTGGATAATTTAATAAAAATCAAAGTTTGAAATTCGGTGCTATTTTATCCATTTATGTTCTGAAATTCGTACATACTTAAATATTGCTCCAAAAATTGTGCAAAAATCGTAGTTGATGCCTCTAGTGTGCTTTAATTACTGTCCAAATTTCATCAAAAATAGATGTCTTTTTCCTAAAATAAATTACAATTAAATGCATGATTATCATTTTTGTGAAAATTTCAAGTGTCTTGGATTGCTCATTAAAATATCTTTTGTGATAATTCACTCTCTGGATAATTTTATTTCGTGGATTTATTAGAAATTAAACACTCACAATCACTCTGATTTCATTAAAAAAATTCATAAAAAAACATAGATTGACAGAAAATTCCAAAAATATTACTGAAGCTTCATTTCATCATGTTTAAGTTCCAGTAAAATTTTCATAATTTTTGCATATCATTTGCATGAAAATTGCATAAAAACCCATAAGAAGTTTGCATTTTTAATTGGTGCATCTTAAATCCAAAAATTCCATCTTTCAGAAATGTACATTCAAGATGAGCATGGTTGACATCTATGCTCCATCTTGAGGGAGTGTGTTGAGTTATATTTGTGTTTCTATATTGTTTTCTTAATATTCTACTTCTTCTGTCTATCTTATGTAATTTACCCATAGGTCTCTCCTCTATATAAAAGAGTCTAGAGTTCATGGAATGAACAACTCTCTTATTTTTCCTAACAAGCCTAAACCATATAATGCCACTCTCGTAGAATACAGCTTTCCCAACTACCTCATAGACAACTACGCCAAAGAAGATTTATATAAACAGTCCAAACATATTTGGCATTCCCCGAACTTTCTTCACAATAACATGTTTTCTGGGAAATGTGAAGGGAAGTCTTTAAGCTCAACTAAGCCCTTAACAAAGAATAGCCACTGATACAAAACACCATAAAAAGGGTTTCAATGAAAACCATCATACAATTACTGGTTATTATAATTCTTATTATAATTATGGTTATAGTATAACAAAGATGCAATCGATATTGTTGACGGCCGTTGTCATAAAAGAAAATCAAGGATAGATGGTGCCATCAAAAAGATTATGATGAGGATCATCTTATAAGCATGGGGTATAATTCTCATGATTATCATATAAAAAAGATGCAAACAATAGTGATGACAACCACCATTTTAAGAGAGAAATTCACATATGGCATCCAACATTAATAAAATTATGTCGAGCACCATCGTAAAAGAATGAGGTCTAATTTTGTATACCATCGTAGAAGGAAAGTTGTAGCTCCGATAGCAGATAAGATGAGCAAAAATCGCTTAAGATTGTTTGGACATTTGCAAAGGAGGTCGACCGATGCACGGTTAGAAGAAGCGAGATTTGGGATGTTGAGTGAGCTAAGAGAGGACGAGGAAGACCCAAGAAGTGTTGGAATGAGACTATTCGAAGGAATCTTAGTTATTTGTATCTAAGTCCAAGAATGACCCAAGATAGATATGAACGAAGGCAAAAAAATCCATGTAGCCGACCCTACTTAATGTGGGAAAAGGCTTTGTTGTTGTTGTATAACAAAGATGTAACTAATATTGTTGACAATCGGAATAATCATGACTTCTCCAAAATTGTAGTCATCTGATCTTATCCATTGCCAAGCATCTTATTTTTAGACAAACAAAAAAGCTGATAATATTCTTATAGGGATGTCTATATTCCTTTATTCGAAAGGATGGATATAAGACAGTGTGCATTGATGGTGTGCATTGCAACCAAACACATTGAATTTAACCTAGATGTTTAGTCCATTACATAACCTTAAATTTCATCGAAATTTGACCAAATTTCAATCGAAATTCGGTTTCGGCAAGTGGTTGAAAGCAATATTCCATAGCATTACCTTTTCCCAGATTTCGCCACCATTTTAGTCCATTTCAGTGGAATTTCCGTCCATTGTGGTGGAATTTCAATCGAATTTCAGCTGAAAACAATAGAAAAAAAGGAATCTAGCCATGTTTCGCTAAAATTCATATTCCTAGCCTCTTAGGCCACTCTTTCACCAAATTTTGATCACTTTTGGGTACTCTTTGAGCTCTATATATTGGTGCATCACGTTGCATCATTTCATCTCATAAGACACTAGAAAGTTGCTCATTTCTTGAACTTTCTTTATTGTTGCTTCTCTACACTACAAGGAGTACATGCATGCATGTGCAAGTTCTAGGTTGTTAGCAACCATCGAAGTCTTGTGACTGTAACTATTTGCCTATTATCATGTTGGATATAGATTATTCTTGTGAATTCTATGTAGTTCCTTACTGTTAATCTATTTGTTTGCCTCGCATATCATATATTTTACGATCTCAAGATCTACAATGCACCTATTAGACATACATATTAGAAAGATTTGTGCATGTTGTGTGTATATATGCATATTTATCTTATTTTATTTCTAAAATTAAATACTTTTCTTAGTTCAAAGTATTTTGGTTCGATACGAATTATAAGCTATCATTTCGATCATCAATTTCTTACATAAAATCATGGCCTCAAATTTCAGCGAAATTCAGTCGAATTTCTGTCGAATATCGATATCCAGTCGAAACCGAAATTCGACCGAAATGACCGAAATATGGGGGTCCTCGTACAAAAAATGACCTTAATAACCGAAATTTCGGTCGAAATTCCACCGAAATTCCATCGAAATTCTATTTTGCTCGATACCGAAATGGTGACCGAAACCGACATTTAAGGCCTTGCATAAAATATCATTTTGCTAGTCCTCTTTGTTGGCCTATATTTTTCTCTGTTATTATTACATGTGTCGCCATTCTCTTTATGTTCATGAGGTGAAACTAATGGTTGCTAATTCTGGTTCAAAGCGGCATATTACGGTTGTCTAAGAGATTGGATGGAAAGTTAAGCTAACATAACATGTTAACATCTTGTTATTAGCAAAAAACTCAGTATTTTCATCTTATTTATTAATTAAAGAATATTACAAATATTAATTTTAGAGAAAATGTTTTTTCAAGTAATTTCCCCAATTTATGATCATTTCACCAAATGTTCTTTCGACTGGAAAGAAATCGAAATCCGATATTTAAGGCCTTGGTTTTTTCTATTGGAAAAGGTTGGCATCCCACCATGGGACCCACCCTAAAAAAGGTATACTTTTTTTTGAAGTCTGCATGGGAGGGGGAAACACTCGATGGTGTCCGCCCCTTCAAAATTTATTGAAAAGCAAACGTAGGATTACAAAAGTATAGCGCTGTGACACCCCAAAAAAGAGAGTACCGCAGAGAAAGTTACAACACCCAGTCGTGCACCAACCTTTTTGCCAAAAACCCCACATTTTCCTTATAAAATCTATGACCCGAGAAGAGCAGGTCGATCCTTCCCCTCCATATCGCCCAGAGAATGGCCAAGGGATATAGCCGTTCTCTCCTAGGCCTGGCACGATTAGCGTGGAACGAGTTCCAGAAGGGCAGAAAATCATCGAAGCAGCACCAAGGCACATCCGCCTCCTGCCAAACTTGCACGACCATAGGACAAGAAAAGAAGAGATGTTCCACCGTTTCAACCGCGCTATCACAAAGCAGGCACCTGTTGGCAATGACGCCCAAGAGTCTGATGCAGCGATCGCGCGTCATCAATCTCTTCCTCCGAAGAAGCCACAAGAAGAAGCCAATTCTCTCAGGAGGGTTAGAGTCCCAAATAGAGGTACAGTCCCTGTTCAGTAGCTTCGAATTTGTCGGCGGCGGCCTGGAGATGGCCCCATAAGCCCCCCTGACCGAGAAAGAGCCGTTCTTCCAGCACCAATGGTCTCTTCCACCAGAAGGGGCCCCCACCTCCCTCAAGGCGTCAAGTAGAGCCAAAAAGTCCTCAAGTCTTTGGTCCGAGAAATTTGCAGAGAAAGTAGGCCACCAAGTACCATCCACCCAACACTCCAACACCGAGCAAAGCTTGTTGTTCGCCAGGGCGTATAGCCGAGGGAAGCGAGAGCAGAGGGCCCCTGCCCCGGTCCAATTATCTTCCCAAAACAAGAAAGTATCCCCTCTCCTGCAGACCGGTCGGAAGAGCTCAAGATTTGACGCGAAAGTCTTCACCACGCCCCTCCAAAAAGGCGTCATGGTAGCCAGAATAGAGAGCTGCCGATGGGGCGCTCCCTTCACTCCATAGATGTTGTGAATCACCATGCACACAAAGTCTTCTCCCGGACCCCAGATCCTACTTGCCCATTTGAGGAGAAACGCCTCATTCATTTGCTCAAGGGACCTCACCCCCAGCCCCCTTTATCTTTGCCACACGTGACATCCTCCCAACCCACGAGATGAAACCCCCCACGACCAGAGGAGTTATCCCACCATAAGAACGCGTGCATCCTCTTCTCCAACCTCTCACGAATTCCCTTTGGGATCTTGCGATTAGCCATAAAATAGGAAGGTATGGAAGAAAGCACAGCCTTGAGAAGAACCAATCTTCCCCCCCTCGACAAAATAGCAGCTCTCCACCCCGCCAACCGCATCTCTACTTTCTCCACCACCCTCAGCCAGTCACGGAGCCTCGTTCTCCCCAGGGCAAGCGGCATTCCCATGTACTCAATAGGCAAAGAGACCTGAGTAGACGCCAAGGCTATGGCCAGCCCATCAGCCATATGCTCCGCAAGGCCAAACGGGACGAAAGAAGATTTGTTGTCATTTTTGCATAGTCTAGACATCTCCGAGAAGATCTCCAGCATCGTAGCCATACCAGATGCCGCCTCGGTACCCCCCTCAATGAGGAAGAGTGTGTCATCCGCATACTGGATTAGCGGGACCTGAAGCCCCTCCCGACGGTAGCCAGAAGAGTACCCATGGCTGATCACCCCCGACACCATATCAGCCAGCACATCAGCCGCAAGGATGAAAAGCATTGGCGCGAGAGGGCACCCCTGCCGCACCCCCCTACGAGGTTGGATCCAGCCCCCCTCCGGTCTTCCGTTGATCATGATCGAAAGAGAAGCCGTGATGACACAGCGCCTCATCCTTGAAATCCAAACGTCTGGGAAGCCCAAACGCCTTAAAACCGACCACAAGAATCTCCAATCAAGGCTATCATACGCCTTTGCATAGTCAACCTTACAGAGGACACCGCTCACGTCCCTCCTCCTCCAGTCCGCAACAATCTCAGATGCAAGAGTGATGCAATCAGATATCTGGCGGCCGGGGACAAATGCAGATTATATGCAAAAAAAGGTATACTTATATGTAAAGATAAAAAAAATATACAAGGTTACATGTTCCAAGATTTACAAAGTGCCCTATAGTGTTCAATCACATTAACAAAATAGAATGCATGCCCCCCAAAGATGACATTGTTTCTAGCGCACCATATTGCCCATAATAGCCCAAAAGGATTTAAGGCCTTAATTCATCATGAGAATCTATTTTGATAAGGAAAAGAAGCAAATGGTAAGACTCTATCAAGCTTACCATTACATTCTTAATCCTCTATGTAAATTTGTGAGATATTTAACAAATAAGGGAGGCCACTGGAAAGATGTAAAATTTATGTAGTAAAAGATAAAAATAAAGACATATCAAAACCCAAAGGTATAACTCGCCTTATTAAAATTTGCATAAAACGGCAATGCATTTGGATAATGTCGAAGTATTCCCCATGACTTTTCAACAAGGCCCCACCAACTGTATAAACAAAACATAGGAAGTTATTTTGAAATTTTGCATAGCACCATAACAATATACATCCACATGCAGAGAGGTCGGCGTTATATGAAAAATTTCCATCAGAATTTAGACATCATATGCCAAGCAAGAAGGGTAAAAGATTATATTACCGATTTTGAGCTGTTTCGAAATTGGGAGGCTCCTTGTTCTCATACACCCAACCAGGGGCAAATATGGCAGCTGAAATGTCATCCTTCTTCAATACATCAAGTGCAACATTTGTCTATTGTTTAAACCATCAAGTGTTAGAGCGTGGTAGATTGCTCTTACTAACAACATGAAAAGAATGAATAATCAATGCTATTGTTTCAGAGATATCTCAAGAACGGGGACATCAGGTGAATGATGCAAATGAAGCCAAGAAAAAGTCTCAAGCATCAATACCAACAAATCAGGACTTCTAATTGGAAGTCCAAAAAACCATTCGGTGATAATTTAATATCAATATGCAAAAGAAAGACCTTAAAGCAATGGACGAGCAGTGATGGTATCAAAAAGAACTCCGACTGGAGTGGTGTGTCTGCTATCATGTGCATTTAAAACTTAACACCTACATGATAATAAATTCGAAAAAATGTGCATGAGAACATTACATTTTCATGTAGTGACAGTATCGTGGATATCCAAATTAGCTTCCACATTGAGGTCATTGCCATGATTTCTTTTCCATATTAGAGAGTCTAAATTCCTAACCCGGTTTTTTTAACAGATTCTAAGAGAATAGACATATGTAAAGTAGCCACAAAAATATAACTAATGATTTTCAAGCTTCCAACTTACATTCCACTTCCCACCGCCAAAAGTATTTCTGCCAAAGACATCAATGCCCATATACACATCATGCTTTCGATCACCAGCGACATTGGCTGAGGTTTTAGGATAATCTTCCTAAAAGAACTCCAATTTAGTTATATACAAAAGACTTAAACAGTTTGTCTTTTGAAATTATAATAAACAAAATTTAAAAATCAATAAAAAGAAAAGGGAAGTTTAGATACCCACCTGCCAGAAATAGTTGGTAAACATACCATCACATAAATCAAAAAACGGTTTATTAGTTGCATTCAGCTGATTTTGCCACACAAGATTACCATCCTTAGTCACACTGTCGTACCTGCAATCCAGGATATAGACATCATCACTGTGTGCCAGAAACTCTAACAATTGTCCAGAGAATTTTATATACCACCCCTGTAAACATAGTGGGCTGACAGTTATTTATGTATCTTATTATTTCTTTTGTATTTCTCTACTTTCTCTATGTAATTTGCCCTTTAGAGTTTCTCATCTTTATACAAGAGAGTCCTATTGTCTCATGAATAAACAAGTCATAATTTTCTCTCTACATGGTATCAGTCCGTCCCCATCATCCAACCTCTCACCACTGTTCCGCACATTGCCAGTGGCGCCTCTCGCCACTACAGCCGCTGCCGGCGCCCCTCCCCTCCCCACCAGCAGCATATCTTGTTGCCGCAGCCGCTGCTAGGGCCTTCGGGCATCCCTGCGGGCCCCTTTAGGTGCTGCCAGCAGCAAGATACCCCTTCGATAGGACCTCTTAAGCCCTTTTCATTGCTGCTGTAGCACTGTTGGCTGGTTCCAGCCACTGCTAGCGGCACCAGTTGTGAGAGATTGTAGCTGCCGGTGATTTTCTATCACCCTGCACCAATCAGGGGCCTCTCCACGTATCCATAGACTATCCCTAGGCACTTCTCGAGTGCAGTAGGTCCTTGAAAGGTCTGATTTTGAGCCGTTTGGAGTTCAGACCTCCAAACTCATTCGTGTGCCCTAGAGCTCCGCCGAAGTTGATCGGGACGGTTGGTGGCATGAGTCTGCACACAAAAATGGTTACCCATATAATCGTGTAGACACGTTCAGATCAGTCTACATCCTTAGTTGAGTCCTTTTTAAGCTTCTTCATCGTCATGTCGGAAAATAAGAGTGACGTATCTTCCTTCGGTGCCTTCAAGGGTCTGACACCAATTGTCAAAATAGACAGAACCAACTGAGTTATGGTCCATGCATTTTATAACCATCATGCAAAGCAATAACAAGGAGCACATTCTGACGCAATCAAAGATGGCTGACAATACTGGAGAAAATGCTTCGTGAAAGCAAGACGACACATATGTGTGCGTATGGCTATCTAGTATTATCATTATGACCACAAGGATAGCCAATGACATCCTTCATAAGCTCACTGTCAAGGCGATGTTGGACATCCTTGCAGCTACTTACTCTCAAGCGAGGAATGAGAAAAAGATCCTATAGCTTCAGTACAACATCTTCACGATTGATGATCTGTGATTCATCTCTAAAAGTTGAAAATAGAACTTAGTTCTTAAGTACTTAATTGCATTTATTCATCTATATTGCATTATTATCATTCATGCATGTGTAAATAATATTCATATTTTATCATTCATAATTACATAAATAAGAAACCAAAAATCTGGTGTACATTATGTCATTATCACTTGTATATTACCATAACTTCTCCTATTCTTAATTATTTTTCACTAATTCCAAATAAAGAAAAACCAATTCTTTTGTGTACATATTACTGACTTTAATAAATTAAAATTATAAAAAAATACTATCTTGTATATATGCTCAATAAAGCCAAACCCTAGTTTTGAGATAAAAAGCCACAAAATCCAATATCTCTCACATACAATCTCCTATAAATCTCTATTCACTTTTGAATTAATGTACATTCAACTACCTACAAAACAAGATCAAATTCAAAAGAATCATAGTTCATATGTGAAACTTGGGTTTAGGGACCTCATTGTATATTGTATATTTTATCTGATTTGGCATTATTATTTATGTACAAAAATAACTCTTTTTAATTGATTTCGATTTCATTTACTTTCTTTGATTTGTGTTTAATAAAATGTACAAAAATTTAAATCAAAATTGAATTAAAAAACAAAGAAAATGAACCACTCTTAGCTTGTATAAGTCCCTCCTCTTTTATTTATTTATTTTCTAAACTATTAAAAATACCAAAAATAGATTAATATTTAAATATTTATTTTATGTTTTATTTTATTTTTATTTTAATTTTATCTTATTTAAAAATCATTAAAAAAATAAAAAATCGAAAAATGAGGTATTTTATGTAGATAGAAGACCTCTAAAAATAAACTTTGTACATATGATTTTTTTGGTTTTGGTCCCTTCACGAAAGTTGTAGATTTCGTCGAGACGAACAATTTTCATGGGGACTACTTTTTGATTTGACATTATTTTCTATTTTATTTTGAATTTCTTTTGATTTTTTTCTGATTTTTCTGGGAGCGACACGTGGCCGCTCCGAGAGCCGCCACGCATCTCCCCCTTTACTCTCTTAACTCGCCCTTAATTTGGGCCGTTGGATGAGATACCCATTCATCCAACAGTCCCGATTATTTTCCTTTTTTTATTCCTTTCTTTTTTTCATTTTATTTAATCGTGCCACGTGTCTCAACCATGGTCGCTCAATCTCGGTCAATCAAACGGCAGTGGTTGGTCCCCAACCGCCCTCCGCCATCTCCGCCGCTCACCACCTCCTCGACCCATCTCTTCCTCCCAATCTGCTCACATGCCGCCTCCACGTCCCCTCTCCTTTGTATCCTTCGTCGAACCCTAACTGTCCCTCTTCCAAACCCCCATCGCCACCCTTGATTCGCCATATCCACCATTTTCGAGAGAAGAGGAGCGAGCCCCCTTTAGGCTTCAGGTGACAGCTGCAGCTCCTCCAAGGTTAAGCGACGAACTCCTCGAGATTCTTTACAAGTACGATCAGATGTCCTCTCGTTGTTGTAGCCTCGCTCGTGTGGCTGCCAAGCTTCGAGCTTCTTTCACCGAGCTCTTGAGGCAATCACCGGAGACGTGCATCGTCGCTTCACTTCCAGGCGAAGAAACTCGTGACAGGTACGACCCCTTCTCTTTGCTTTGTTTCTCTATTATTTCCCTTCTTTTCTTTCTTCTTCCTTATTCTTCACTCGATTTCTTCTCTCCTTCCTCTGCATCCCCTTCTTCAACCGTTCTGCCTATTTCCCCAAATCAACGAACACCCCGACTCCTTCGATCCATCGACAATACCACCATCCTCCCTCTCCATCTTCTCTTTCTACTGCTCAAACCTCCCCATCTCAGGCAACTCACATCGGAGCTTAAGGCTCCAAACCCATCACTAAAGAGCCTTTGTCCCCTTTTTCTTGTTATGTAAGCTCTTGCAGGTACAACGGGAACCGGACCTTCACCTTTGTACAGCATGCCACCGGTTCCGCCTTCGCCATTACGCAGCCCTTCACCGACGAGCTCTACCTATCGCCTCGCACCTCCTCCAGCCAAGCTAAAGTACATTGACGAGGTCCAGATACTGTTGATCTGGAGATTCCCTCCAGATCCAACGGCCCACAAACCGCAACATCACAGGCCTGAGCCTACTAACTGACAACAAGCTTCGAGTAAACCGAAGCCAAAAGGATGCGCCATGTGGAGTTGCGGGCCCAAGCATATAACTCTGAGCCTTGCCATCGTGCCTGGTGTACCTAGATGTTGGGCCAATTATGAGCAAGCCCTCGCACTTCTGGTGAATTACACTCATATCCCTGACTCCAGAAAGCACGTGAAACGTATGCCTTCCAATGGGGAAATTGCAGAAAACCCCTCATAAATTTAGGTAATTAAAGAAGCACTACTTGCGCTATTTTTTTATTTTCATTTCTTTGATTTATTTGCAAAGAGAACATTCTGTGAATATTTATTCATAATATTGTAAGCTTTGAATGATTTATTAAAAATATTTAAGTGTGAAAATTATCAATTTTACCCATCGGGGCTTCAGTAATTCATAGTAAATCATCCTTTATTCAAAAAATTCACTGAAAATTACATTTTGTAGAATTAGTTATGTTATGACGTGCACCCAAATATCACATAATTTGGACGCATATTTTCCTTAAATAATTTGTGTTGTGATTTAGGTAATTGATTTTAAATTATTTGTAAACTTAATATTTATAAGATTTGGAATTTTTCTTGTGTGCCTATTGATTAGACATATTTAGGAGAATTTTATTTCTACATATTTAATTCATTGAAAATCACACAATCTGCATATTGAATTCACGAAAAATTCATTTTACATCCAAAAAATCCAAAAAAAAAGTATGGTAGGCTAATTTCATCATTCTCAACATTCTATCAAATTTTTCATAATTTTGCATTTCATTTGCACGAAAACTGCATAAATACCTATAAAAAGTGTTGATTTTTCATGCATACATTTTACATCATAAAACTATTGAAAATGTGTTCAGGATTTGTCACTGCATAAATAATTAAGGAAAAATAGCCCTCTGGATTTTGATCTCATTTGCACGTTAAATTGGATTTCACTCTAGGCTAATTCGATCTTAACAGTGTCATTTTGCATTTGCATTTCACTCATAAATTGCATAAAAAATGCTAAAAAAACTTCCTTGAAAATCTAACACCTAAATAATCCAAAAATCAACCTAAGGAGACAGTGGCCTCCTTGAGTTCGACCTTGGGCTTGCCCAAGAAAAAAATTCAACCGCTTTGCATTTAATTAAAAAATAATTTAGCGGTTTTCGATAGATCCTTAAGTGCCCAACTACAACACACAAAAATGACATATTAGTAAAGAGTATTCATGGTTTGTCAAATGACGCCGTTGCCGAGGAGGCAAGGCTCAGGATAGATTTTTTTTAAAAAAAAATAAGAATTAGGTTTTTGCATTCATCGGGTAATCTGACCACCGTGTTTCTTGTAATTATTGCTCCATTTATTTTCTCACATTTTTTCTTTATTTTATTGGAGTCGTCTCTCTGAGCATCATCTTATTTTTTGTACGAGGAACCCGACATGACCGAAGCGGTTGCTTAGGTAGCCGAGCAATTCAAGAGCATTGAAGGCCGACTTTTCGAGAAATAAGCTGACTGAAGAGCATAAAAATTAAGTTCGAGTTGAGTCGTGAGAGTGTAGAGTCTTTACCATTTATTTCTGCATTTTATTTAATTTTGTAATGTAATAATTATATTTTTTATAGCGGTTCCCGTTTGGAATCTCGCGTGTGGAGATTAACTTGGATATTTTTTTCTTGTGGTTTGTCGAGACATGTTTCACTCTCGTGTTGAGGGTGGGGATCGACTTGAGTGGCTCGTAGGTTAGACCTACATGCGCGGCTCTTAGAGCCTTTTACAAATGCTAAATATCATTTTCTTGTGCTCGTTTAATTTAGGACCACACTTCACATTTAATAAGATGCACCTTAGATCATTCAATTTAGTCAAATTAAAATCGAATTCTTCCCGACTAATAGAACTTTTTGCTAGGAGTGGTTTTTGTCGGCTTGCATTTCATTTATAATAGATTTCAATTAATTATTTTGCATCCTACATAAAGAAAGCTGGGAAGCACTGAAAGTCTTCTTAACTGAGCATATCATCATTGTTTTCATGTGCATTGGCTTTTTCTCGATTCTTCCCTTTGTTTTCTTACATAACTCTAAAAAAGAATTGGGGTTGTACGGTAGGCATGATTATTTTTACTCACTTAAAGAGTTCAGTGATAACCATCAAAAAATTGGGAGTGCTAAACAAGACCGACTTAAATAAAAAGGATAAAAATCAGGAATTGAATTACGAAGTAACCCCATCCTTGGACAAAGGTACTTACCCCCAGACAGAGTAGGCGATGATGCAACCACTAAGGTTAGAGCCCAAATCCTTAGGCTTGCCCCATAAGTCTACATTTCCGACTTGCGGAGTCGGGAGATGCAAGGGGCTTGCCTTCAACCTTAGACTATGTTTCGAATGTGTAAGCTTGATGATCTCTTTTAGGGGTATGATACTGAAATCCGACAGCCTAGGAAGATCACCCTTTGATTGGGAATTATCAAAAGCATTGTTGGGCGTAAGGCGACACACTGTGTGTAACGGACTCATAAGATTGTTTTATCGTCAACATAAAATTGAAAAGATAATTGGTCGGACCTTTGTGGCCTTTACCGTGTGAGTTAGTGAAATTGGAGTTTGAATTGTGTTTGCATTGTGTGTGTTTATCAATATCAACCATCAAATATCGCATACTAGTGCCTTCACCACCTCTCTTTGATTCATTATTCGTGATATCTCTCTGAACCGCTTGACATCAAGAATGGAGGATTGTGGTGACTTTTACTCGAACTCCGCGAACCTCTCACCGACCACCCCAAACTGATCATCCTCACAGGCACGGGATAACTCTCTTCCCAAACCCCCTTGGTTCCATGGGAACTCTTCCCATGAGACAACGGTCAATAAGTTATTTTTCCTTCTCGAGCGTGGTCAAACCCAGACCAATCCTCTCTTTTCTCACCACATCGAGGAAGACCCTCACCTCGATGCTTCTAGATCAAATTCTTTCAACTCTATTGATTCCAATCCTCTTTATTTTGAAGATGAAAAAGACAAACCAAGGAACACGATGCCTCCTAAGAAGAACTTTTGTGAGGATGAGGATAACGAAGATGACACAATGCACCAGGTCCTTGCCCAATTAGCTAGAGCGGAGCAGCATAGTGCAGATCTTATGGCTCGTGTGAGACACGTGATAGAGATGGGTGGAATGGACCGACATATGGTGGATGCTTACAACCTCGCAGAGAATGAGATTGTGAAAGGATGATAAGAAAAGATGATTCTTTGTTTATTCAAGAGGTCTAGGGGTCCTTATATAGGACTAAACCCTAGAGGGCTCAAAGGAGAATATTCTATAGAAAATGCTATATAGATTATTCTCTTAACAAATAGCCACATAGAATATTCTGTTAACATAAAAACCCTCGTGGGGTTACAATATAATATAAAGAAATCTTCTGCAATCTCTAACACTCCCCCTCAAGTTGGAGCATATCCATCAATCATGCCCAACTTGGAAGATATCCACGAAAGGCGCTTCTTTGATAAGGCCTTTGTGAATATATCTGCAAGATGAAGGTCTGTTGAGATATGTGGTGTAGAAATCTTGCCTTTTCGTACAGCATTACGAACAAAATGACAGTCGATCTCATTGTGTTTGGTTCTCTCATGGAACACATGATTTGTAGCAATATAAGTGGCAAATTTGTTATCACAATATAGAGGAACATGAGTAGTGATAGCAATATTGAGTTCTTGCTAAAGAGACAGTAACCAGGTAATTTCGTATGTGGCTTGGGCCATTGCCCTATATTCCGCCTCTGCACTGGATCGGGAAACCACCGTCTGCTTCTTGCTCCTCCTACTAACAAAGTTACCTCCTGCCATCATCGCATAGCCCGTCGTAGAACGACGATCCTCAGGTGAGCTTGCATAATCAACAACAGCATAAGCAGCAACCTTAGTGTATCCATTTGCCCCCATAGAATAGACCACGTCCAAGGGATTCCTTCAGGTAGCGAAGGATATGAAGAACATCTTGCCAGTGGTTGTAGCGTGGTTTCTCCATGTATTGGCTAGCTATGTTCACAGCATATGATATGCCTGGCCTAGTAACAGTAAGGTACATAAGTTTTCCAACCAGGCTTCTGTATCTTATAGTATCTTCAAAGGCAGGATCATCTAGTGTAGAATGTTTCTTTGATTCTGTAGGTTGCCAGAGGGCTTGCACTCAAGTAGTCCTGTCTCAGTCAGTATATCTAAGCAGTACTTTCTTTGTGACATATGAAGCCCCTTCTTGGTGCGTAAGACTTCTATACCCAGAAAATAACGAAGTTGCCCCAGATCCTTGGTGACAAAAACCTTTTGCAGAAAAGTCTTCACTTCTAGCACTCATTTATCATCGTCACCTGTAACAACCATGCCATCCACATATACAGCTAGTATGACAGTACCTGTTGATCGTTTTCTGACAAAGACAGAATGGTCAGATGTAGTTCTCTGAAAGCCCAGAGTGCTAATATCTGAACTAAGCCTGTCAAACCATGCCCTTGGACTTTGCTTTAGACCATAATTTGCTTTGTGAAGTCGGCAAACATACTCCCCCTCCACTTCGTAACCTGCGGGTTGCATCATGTAAACCTCTTCCTCAAGATTACCATATAGAAATGCATTCTTGACATCCAGCTGAAAAATAGGCCAGCCTTTGTTCACGGCTACAGAGAGGATAGTGTGAATAGAGCCCATCCTGGCAACAGGTGAAAAAGTCTCGAAGTAATCAACTCCATGCATCTGTGTAAAGCCTTTTGCCACAAGTCTTGCTTTCAGTCTGACAATAGAACCATCTGGAGAATGTTTCGTAGTAAAGACCCATCTGCAGGCAACAGGCCTGACACCTTGGGGACACTGAACTAGATCCCATGTTCCTCTGAAATTGAGAGCATCCATTTCTTCATTCATAGCTTGTCGCCACCCGTGGTCCTGTAATGCACTGTGATAGTCTCTTAGAATAGAGATTGTCATAAGAGCATATGCATATCTTTTATCAGAACATGATAGGTTATCAGTGGACGTGAAATTAGACATAGGATGAATAGTGAATTGCCTCTTTGTTCTGCGTAGGGCAATGGGAAGCTCCTGAGGATCATCCGGGGTAGTGTTGGTGGGGGCACTTGAAGATGACATATTTTCCTGCAATAAAGGAACAGGTAGAGGAACAGGAACAATAGGGGACACATGTTTTCTTTTATACACAATTGGCGGAGGAGTCTAATGGTATGTTAGACACATCTTGATTGAAGAAGCGAGTTTGTTCGAAAAAGGTGACATCAGCTGATATATAATAGCGTTTAGTACAAGGATCATAGCATATATACCCTTTCTTTGTTTGGAAATAACCCAGAAAAACGCATTTAATTTCACATGATGATAATTTGTCTGCAGTATGAAAGTTGTGAACAAAGGCGGTGCATCCAAAAAACCGCGGAGGTAGAGGAAATGGTGAGTCATTTGGATACAATAAGGCAAAGGGTATGGAGACATTTAGGGAGACAGAGTGAACTATGTTGATAAGATGGACAGCAGTGAGAATAGCATCTCCCCGATAGGTTTTGGGGACCTTCATTTGAGTAAGAAGAGAGCGGGCAATGTCGAGGAGATGTCGAAGTTTCCTTTCGGCTACCCCATTCTGTTGGGAGGTATATGGGCAAGAGGTTTCATGGATAGCATCCTGGGAAGCAAAGAAGGATGTTAAATCATTTTGTGTAAATTCCAATGCATTATCAGAACGAAATATTTTAACAGTAGTTAGGAAGATGTTTTTGACATAGTAAAAGAAATTCTTGACAATATTGTTAATTTCTGAACGCTCCTTTAACAGGAAAACCCAAGATTATCGACTGTAGTCATCCATAAAGATAGCAAAATATTTATGACCACTTAGACTTCGGACCGGACAGGGTCCCCAGATATCACAGTGAACAAGCGCAAAAGGAGTACGGCGGCGAGGCTCAGTTCATGCAGGAAAGGAGGCTCGATGATGTTTCCCGAACTGACATGCTTCACACTCAAAGGGTTTCAGCATAGAAAGTTCAGGGAACATCATTGAGAGAGCTTTAGCGGAAGGGTGGCCAAGACGAAGGTGCCATAGAAAAGGATCTTCAGAGATGGAGACCGCACTAGCAAAGTTGAAATCAGAAGGGATGTCGAGGTAATAGAGGTCGTTCCTCTCATGACCCCCACCAAAAATCTTCCTCGTCCGGATTCTTGAAAATAACAACAAACCTCATCAAAAATAACACAACAGTTAAGCTAAAGACATAGCTTCTGTACTGATAGAAGGCTGAGAGGAAAAGCAGAGGCACAATGAACATATGTTAGATGCAGCTTGGAAGAAAAGTTAACAGTACTAACAGCAGTCACTGGGGAATGATCCCCATTAGCAACCCGAACAGTCTTCACAGAGGAAGACGACTAAGAGGAGGTTAGCAAACTTCTTTCTCCCGTCAGATGGGTATAGGCTCCAGAATCAATAATCCATGCATGCTTAGAGGCAGAGACAGAGTTTGCTACTGTACCTGAGGTAGTAGCCAGGCTAGCAGTAGGGGCAGAAGCATTACTATCAGAAGGACTAGATTCTTGCAGCGGTTGTCGTAGGCGAGCATATTTAGAAGCAGTAAATGGGGTTTGTGCCTCGCTGGTTTGCTGAGTAGATGTATCTGCAGTTGCATCATACGATACTTCATCATAGGCACTATTGGCATTAGGTTGCATCCCAAACGTTGCCCAGCAGCGATTAGAAAGGTGATTCCAGCGTCCACAGTGTACGCATGTTGGACACCGAGCAGAAGAATCACGACCACGTCCATGATCGCGTCCGCATCTAGAGTCACGGCTGCATCAAGATTCACGACCACGTCCACGCCCTGAGTCACGTCTCCATCCTCCTTGATAGTTATGACGCCCTTTGTATCCTGAGGAGGTATAGTGGGCCATCGTCTCTATAGAAGTGTGGGTGGTAGAATGTTGAATTGGAGCCTTTAGCTCCTGTAAGCATCTGAAGATTGTCTAAAGAGTAGGCAGAGTATCAGCCATCAGGAACTGATCTTTCACAGGCTTATATTTTGGATTTAGTCCCGAGAGAAATCGGTAAACCTGCCATTCAGCACGTTCTACTTGTTTATCACAACATGCAGGATGAAAAATAAGGAGTTCCTCAAAAATGCTTGTAAGAAGCATGTAGTATTCAATAAGACTTGATTCTCCCTGAGTAGCAGACCAAATCCTTGTGTATATGTCTGATAGACTAGACTTAGTCGTCTTCTGAGAATATGTACGCTCAAGGTTTTCCCACATTGCCTTAGCGATGTCTTTGTAAAGAAGATTCGCAGCAATGTTTGGATCGACATTGTTCGTCATCCAAGTGATAACCAGGCAATTATCAACAAACCAAATTTCATAGTCCTTATATGTTTCCGCATGTGGAACTTTTGTAAGAACGTGGCTCTTGCACTGGCCACCAACAAACACTTTGAAAGATCGAGACCATAGAACATAATTTTCGGAGCCCTTCAACTTGATAGAAGTGCCATGTACCAACAAAGAAGAAGCAGGGTACATGGGCTTGATCTCGGCAGATGTCATCGTGGTGGCTTAGGTCAAGAAAAAGTGACCTAGAGAGTATATCTTGCCTCAATTTATCATCAAATATCTAAACTCTCATCAAGGAGTAAGAAGGATGAGGCAATGATCGTTTGATGGCACAAGCACCAGCAAGAGGGGGCTTGGCGGAGCCGGCCTCCTCACGTGAGTAGGTCCTGACCTTCCTGACATAGGCGTCTGGCGGCGCTGAGCGGCACGAGGCGGCGTAAAGGAGAGGCCCTGGTGGCGCTGGGAGGCCTGGCCTGCCTAGTGGAGGCGCATGACGGCGCTCGGCGATGCAAGGTGGCACAACGGGGCCTGTCGGAGGCGCGTAGCAGCGCAAGGAGGCCCTGGAAGGGCTGGCGGAGGTGCCTGGCAGTGCGAGGAGGTGCGAGGCGGGCCTGGCCGGCCTAGCGGTGGTACCTGGCTGCCCTAGAGCAGCCTGGCAATGCTCAGCCCGGCCACTTTGCGTGTATCGAAGACTTGGTAGGGCCTGGGGACCCGAGGCGGCGCGGGCCTAAGGCAGGAGGTGCGGAGACCCGAGGCGGCACGCAGCTGCAGAGGGACTTGGAGGGGTGGCGGTGGCGGAGGGGTAATTAGGCCAGAACACCGGCCTAGGACCGTTGCTCTGATACCATGTGAAAGGATGATAAGAAAAGATGATTCGTTGTTTATTCAAGAGGTCTATGGGTCCTTATATAGGACTAAACCCTTGAGGGCTCAAAGGAGAATATTCTATGAGATATGCTCTGTAGAATATTCTCTTAACAAATAGCCACATAGAATATTCTGTTAACATAAAAGCCCTCGCGGGGCTACAAAATAATAGAAAGAAATCTTCTGCAATCTCTAACTGAGATAAATAGCTGACTCGTGCTGGTTGTTCCACCAAGGCTAATTCGACCTTAACATTGTCATTCTACAATTGCATTTCACTCATAAATTGCATAAAAATGCTAAAAAAATCTTCCTTAAAAACCTAGCACCTGAATAATCAGAAAATCAACCTAACGAGATAGCGGTCTGAGTTTGATTTTTGGCTTGCCCAAGTAAATAAAATTCAACCGTTTTGCATTTAATTAAAAATTAATTTAGCGGTTTTTGGTAGATCCTTAAGTTCCCAACTACAATACATAAAAATGACATATTAACACAGCGTATTCAGGGTCTGTTAATGGCCAAGCAGAATGACCGTCCTCTTCATGTCTTCTACTCATGGCTCATGGGCATGTTTGAGAAGCTTCACAGTATCATGCCTCTAAACGCTTCCATACAGCAGCAACAGGCATATAGGAATGCCATTGTGGTTTGTATATTTCCGAAGGCACTTAACTCACAATACGATGACGTACACACCCAACTTCTTACGGTGTGTCTATAACTCCTATGGAAGAGGCATGTAGTCAACTGAGCAGGATCACAATGCCATACACTTCTACTATTCAGTCCTCCTCTGTGATGGTTGCAACTCGTGGTAGGGGAGGTCCTACTCACTTTAGACGATGTGGCCTCCATGGTAGAGGAGGAGGATGTCTGCATTAACCGTACACCTAGCATCACTGTATTAGCACCTATGAGGATAGTCGCTACCTGAAGTATGGTAATCCTAATTTTGCTCGTGTTGTCGAGCAAGTTGAGACTCATATCGCTTATGATGATGAGAAGTTCGACGATCTTGCCTCATGTCTGAGGGATATTATGACTCATGCTGTTGTTGCTACTAGTGCTCCTTCAACCCCTTCGGGCCCTTCTGACGTCACAACCACAACCAAAGCATCTGCTAGTACCTCAAGTATAACCTATGCCCTTACTAGTTATCACAATGCAGACATGTCATAGTGGATTATGGATTACGGCACAACTCAGCATTTGCGTGGAGACAGAGCTCATTACACGTCCTACATATCAGTATCTTTAGACTGATTCGTTTGTTATTGCAGATGGGACACATTCCCCTATTACATGACAAGGGAAGATCTGTTTGATGTCATCTATACATAGCAGAATGTGCTCCATTGACCTGAATTATCTATGAACTTATTGTCTATTAGTCAGATCACAAAGGGTTTGCATTATCGTGCCATATTTAACCCATCTTCTCTTGTGCTTCAGGATATACTAATGGGCATGGTGATTGGATGTGTCATGAGCAATAAGGTCTCTACAGACTGGTCCAGTCTCCTTATGTTGATGCTTCTTCCGTTCCCACTGGGGCAGTATCTCCGTACATGTGGCACCTTCAAGTCTGTCACCTTCCTCTACACAAGTTATGCAGAGTCCACCGTAGATTTCATCTATGTTTACATTTCAGTGTGAACAGGTTGCACCTTAGGAGGCCACTTTACAGGTTTAGCAAGCCCAACCTTCGTATCATCAATTTTTATCAGAATCTATCAAAACATGCTAAGATTCTCCACGTCATGGACGCGAACTTACATTGGTTTTACGATTTGGCATATCCTATGCTTTTTTTATTTTGAGAGGTTTAACATGCATGCTTATATTCGAGCTTAGATTGGCCATGGATGATAGGATTCCAGAGGGCTCCAATCAGATTAGAGAATTCCAAGTAGGATTTCATGCAATACATGTTGCATCCGTGAAGAATGATACTCGGGTAACAAATTATTTTCTCATTTTGTTGTTGGGAGTTTAATCGTGGTTAGGAGAATATAAGGGTTTATATTAAGCTAAATCTGTTTGTGTTTGACTTTTGGGTTACATGGAAAAGATTACAGAGTGGATGCATTTCTAAGCTTTGATCATGGAATTTTCAACAAGCATGTCAAGATCAAATGAATATAGTTCATCACAATTAGTTACATGTAAAAAGTAAGCATGAATTGACACATGTTTGCTTGGAATTTTGAGTTGTATATAATTATCAACCAAAATGGAATCTCCTATCAGTAAGTCTATTGTATTGTTCTTTTTTTTTGAAAGTCTGCAAGGGAGGGGGAAACACTCGATGGTGTCCGCCCCTTCAAAATTTATTGATAGCCAAAAGTAGAGTTACATATGGATAACGCTACTACACCCCAAAAAAACGAAAGCAACTCTGCTAAGAAAAATTAAAGCACCCAGTCGTCCACCAACCTTTTTGCCAACAACCCCACATTTTCCTTATAAAACCTATGACCCGAGAACATCAGATCAATTCTCCCCCTCCAAATCGCCCAGAGAACAGCGAAGGGAAACAGTCGTTCACGCCTTGGTCTGTCTCTATTATCGTGCAGCGATTTCCAGAAGGCCTGGAAATCATCAACGCGGCACCACGCCACATCCGCCTCATGCCAAACCTGCGCGACCAAAGGACAAGAAAAGAAAAGATGCTCCACCGTCTCAATGTCGCAATCACAAAGGAGGCATCTGTTCGCAATCACGCCCAGGAGTCTGACGCAGCGATCCCGCGTCATCAATCTCTTTCTCCGAAGAAGCCATAAGAAGAAACCAATTCTCTCAGGAGGCTTTGAATCCCAAATAGAGTTACAGTCCCTGTTCAACAGCTCTGAATTTGTCGGCGGCGGTCTGGAAATTGCCCCATAAGCCCCCCTGACCGAGAAAGAGCCATCCTTCCAGCACCAATGATCTCTACCTGCAGATGGAGCCCCAACCTCCCTCAATGCGTCAAGCAAAACCAAAAAATCCTCAAGTCTTTGGTCCGAGAAATTTGCGGAGAAAGTAGGCCACCAGGAGTCGTCCACCCAACAGTCCATGACCGAGCAATGCTTGTTGTCCGCCAAGGCATATAGCCGTGGGAAGCGAGAGCAGAGGGCCCTCGTCCCGGTCCAATTGTCTTCCCAAAATAAGTTGTCCCCTCTCCCACAGACCGATCTGAAGAGCTCAAGATTTGACACGAAAGACTTCAACACTCCCCTCCAAAACAGCGTCATGGAAGCCTGATTAATGGGTTTCCGATGGGGCGCGCCCTTCACACCATAGATGCTGCGAATCACCATGCACACAAAGTCTTCTCCCGGACCCCAAATCCTACTTGCCCATTTAAGGAGAAACGCCTCATTCATCTGCTCCAAAGATTTCACCCCCAACCCCCCCTGGTCCTTGCGACACGCGACATCCTCCCAACCTACCCCCCACGACCACCGGAGTTGTTTTCCCATAAGAAGGTTCGCATCCTCTTCTCCAACCTCTCACGAATTCCCTTTGGGATCTTGCGATTAGCCATAAAATAGGAAGGTATGGAAGAAAGCACAGCCTTGAGAAGAACCAATCTCCCCCCCCCCTCGACAAGATAGCAGCTCTCCACCCCGCCAATCGCGTCTCCACTTTCTCCACCACCCTCAGCCAGTCATGTAGCCTTGCCCTCCCCAGAGCCAGTGGCATGCCCAGGTACTCAAGAGGCAGAGAAACCTGAACAGACGCCAAAGCCAGCCCATCAGCCATCTGCTCCGCAAGACCAAACGGGACGAAAGAAGATTTGCTGTCATTTTTGCGCAGCCCCGACATCTCCGAGTAGATCTCCAATGTCGTAGCCATACCAGTGGCCGCCTCGGTACCCCCCTCAATGAGGAAGAGGGTGTCATCCGCATACTGGATGAGCGAGACCTGAAGCCCGTCCCTAAAATAGCCAGAAGTGAAACCATGGCTGATCACCCCCGACACCATATCAGCCAGCACATCAACCGCAAGTATGAACAGCATTGGCGCGAGAAGGCAACCCTGTCGTATCCCCCTACGAGGTTGAATCAAGCCCCCCTCCGGTCTCCCATTGATCATGATCGAAAGAGATGATGTGGTGACACAGCGCCTCATCCACGAAATCCGCACGTCCGAGAAGCCCAAACGACATAAAACCGACCACAGGAATCTCCAATCAAGGCTATCATAAGCCTTAGCAAAGTCAACCTTCTCGAGGACACCGCTCGCGCCCCGCCTCCGCCAATCCGCAACAATCTCAGATGCAAGAGTGGTGCAATCAGAGATCTGGCGACCAGGAACAAAAGCAGATTGTGCCGGGGAAACCAAGCACCCAAGAATTCCATTAAGTCTCCTCGCAAGCACCTTCGCCGTGATTAGATAAATTGCATTAGAAATGGCAATGGGGCGAAAATCCCCGACGGTGGACGGAGCAGAGAACTTAGGGATTAGAACCACGAGAGCCCGGTTGATACGATCAAAGCCCCTATTTCCCTGGCAAAATTCCGACACCACCTCAAGCACGTCATGACAAACGAGATCCTAAAAGTCCCTATAAAAGGCGATAGTGAAGCCATCGGGACCGGGCGCTGCATCAACGTTGAGATCCCAAACAGCATCCTTAATATCCTCAAGGGTAACACCACGGATAAGGGCATCGTGGTGGTGAGACTCCACCATTCTAGAATTCCGACCTAACCATTTCCAACGTCTCGACACAGATGTAGAAGTAGCCTCTCTGAAATGGTTTGCAATTGCTTCGCCCATGTTTTGGTTCCCCTCCACCCGGACCCCATCCACAACAATAGAGTGTAAGCCATTGGATCTGCGTCGACCGCTAGCGAGTCGATGGAAATAGGTTGTATTCGCGTCTCCCTCCCGCAGCCAAGAGCTCCTCGATCTTTGTCTCCATTCCGTGGCCCGCTTCTTATCCTCCAAAGCAATCAACTTTTGCGCCGCCGACCGCGACTCCAACTCCGACTGCGTAAGAGCCCTGGTGTCCTCCAAACCATCGAGCATTCGAATCTCATCCTCGGCCGCCTTCCTAGCTGCGCATCTAGCAGCCCTAGTTTCTCTTTTGAACGCCGCCAATCTGGCGCGTAAGGTGGAGAGCTTCTGATCAAACCGAAAGGCGGCGGAGCCCGAGGCACCCACCTCCCCCCAAAGCGAGGAAACCGTCTCCTTGAAACCATCCTCCAGCAGCCAGCACTTCTCGTACCTGAAGATCCCCCGTTGGGCTGGAGCTGACCCAGAGCACCACAAGATAGGCGTATGATGCGAGTAGGAACGAGGCTTCGACTCCACCGTCGCCAAAGGAAAGACATCCAGCACCTCGTTGGAGACAGAATCGGTCAAGGCGCGAGCGCGAAATGGAATTTCTCCAGGTGTAAGCGACATCCCCAACGTCCATCAAAACCAGCCCAAGCAGGTCAACAGTGTCAGCAAAATCCGAGGAGCCCAAGTCCTGCCCCCCCCCCTCCCCCCGGTCTGTCCGTGGATAAGAGGGTGACGTTGAAATCACCGCCCATCACCCACGGCGTCCTCCCCACCACCCTACCAGCCTCCAGCAAATCTTCTCACAGCTCACCCCGCAGCCCACCATCACAAGGCCCATATACACATGAAACCGCCAAAAGATCAAGCGGGGACGTACCAGCCAAGACCACCGTCAGGACATGCCTGTCGCGAGTGACCAAGACGAAAGACCACGACAGCGATCGCCACGCCACGAGGAGCCCACCCGAAGAACCCGAAGCATCCAAAGCTCTGAATTGATCAAGACTACCCGCGCCCCACGCCTTCCAGGTGGTCTCCGATACGGATTGAAGTTTTGTTTCCTGAAGCATTACAATGCCGCACTTCCACTCAATGAATCTTAATCCAATTGCTTTCCGCTTATCTGGATCCCCAAGCCCACGGACATTCCACGAAAGAATTTTCATTTGCGGAAGTCAGACTTTCCCTGCAGCATCGCAACTCCGACAGCCTCCGCCACAGCAAGCTTGAACGAAGAGCACGGAGATGCCTCTGTTCTTGGAGTTCTGGCCTTGTTTCTCCTTCTGTATCTCTTCCCGCTCCTTCTGTCACCACCCCTCCTTCTGTTCTTGGAGTTCTGGTCTTGTTCTTGTAGTAGGTGATCGATCAAAAGGAAAATATTGTGAGTGCATGTGTAAGTGGGGAGATTCTTAGCGCATGAACATGCATATTTTGATGATAACAAAAATTGTGTTGTTAGTCAAAGCTTGTACAGTTAGCTTGTAACTAAGTTAAGATCAGGAAAGTTACTGGACCAAGACCAAGCTCAAGCCAGAGGAGCTCAAGCTTAAGTGAAGAAGAAGCTCAAAGGAGTTCACAGCTAAGGAACTCCATCCCAAGCTCAAGAAAGGATCTCAAGCTCAAGAAAAGGATGGTCTTTTCTTTTATCGAGTCATGTTTTTTTGTAATTGTATTAGAATGTAAAAGACCTCAAATCTTGCATATTGCATTTCAACACTTTGACTTTGACTTTCAGGTCAAAAAGTCAAGCTGATCGATCAACATTCTTACATGATCGATCATACCTGATCGATCAAACTTGTTTCTTTATTGATCAATATTTGATAGCAATGGCTAGATTTCTGATTGATCAATTTTGGTCTTTGATCGATCTCTTAATCATGATCGATCGCCTAAATCCACATGATCGATCATTTGATTCTGATCGATCATATTCCATTTCAGGAAGATTTTTGAAGGCTATTTCATTCCTGATTTGTTTACAATGGCTACTTTTTGAGAGCCAAAATCTATGAGGTCCTCAGATCTATAAATAACATCTCATACCTCATTCTACACCACATAACAAAGAGCAACAAGTTCTCTACTCTTTGCTTTCCATTCTATACTTTAAGAGAAAGATCGAAGAGTTATTTTCTATTGCATTCTTCATTCCAACAGCTCCGGTTCTCTACAATTGATTCTTACGAGCAACGCTCCTCACTCTATAAGATCGTTTTAGTTTTGACTCTTATTATTCATTGCATATTTACTTTGATAGAAAGGTTGTTAGGATTATTGCGTATATACAGTTGAGTTGACCGTGTAGTCAACTCAGGTTGTAAACGGTGGAGTTGACCGCATAATTAACTCAGGTTGTAATATGGTTGGGATGTCCGCGTAAGCAACTCGAGTTAGTGGAAAACCAGTGTAGGTCAAGTTCAAAGCTCGAGTTGGGATACTCAGATCATAGTTTTTACCAAGGAGAGTTTCCACGTTAAATACATAAGCACTTGTGGTGATTGTTTATCTTGTAGTTGGAAGTGCGATGTGACATTGTGCTTGATTTAGAATATTCTGATGGCAGAAACCCAAGTCATAAATTCGATCCATCCGCACCCATCATCCGGTGTCTGTGCGGGATATACATCAAACCAACAAATATGAACGATCAACGTGGTCATTATCCTTGTGTGATTGATTACATGATGGAGATTAATCTACAAAAACATCTTGATTGGATCCAACATATCCTAAAAAATGATGAAAAAATAGGGCAGGATACCACGCAGAATGCAGTTAATTCAAAAAAATCACTACAAAGACCAAGCAACCCGTAGTGCCTTAATATGCTCGATAATGTTCTCTGATAAAATCTCTAATTACAAAATACCAACTCATTTCTCCCAGCCAAATATCCCAGAGAATAATGAAGGCTCCACATTCGTTGTCTTGAAAGTTGCCATAGACCAATCGTATAGAATCTGCATGCCCTACCAAATGGAGTCTAGCTAGATATGTAGTGAATCAAGTTCACATGAATGATATCATTGATATAAAGATATCGGTGAAATATCCATGATATGGTCGATATCCAAGAAAGTTTGTACTAAAACCCATAGACTTTGAGTGATATGGGTCAATATGCCGATATATCACTGACATCTCGCGAGATATTGGTCGATATCCCGAAAACGGATATATGTATGGATATCAATACCTACATCTCGTCGATATCGATATATCGATGATATATCACTATATCTCGAATTTGCATCCCATCATCCGTGCAAAAAATCTCTCCCGCGATCATTTGTCATGAGTCGACCATGTCCAACCATCCATAAAAATACCTTCAATTCCCCATATTAATTTAAGGTCTGTCATTGACTCCTGGTGTACCAAACTTGGTAAGTTGTTAAGAGCTTTGTATGCATTCCCTACAGAGAAGCAACCAGCAACCCAAGTCCGGTGATCCTGCTAGTGCGAAGGGGTAACAACATCCATAAGGGAGTCAATCAGTTACATGTCGTCGTGCAACTGCTAATCCGAGAGGCCTCCCACAAAGGTCGGTATTCATGTTCTAATACTACAAGTTTATCTATTAGTGTCATGCTATCCATCTGCAATAGCATAAAGAGGTGGAAATTCATCCGCTAAACTTCTCATCTCCGACCAGTCATCTGACCGAAATCTAAAGCGTTAACAATTGCCAACCACCTATATAAAAAAAGGTGAAATATCCGAGAGTACTCTACAAATTCCCCGCTACAAGGAGGATGGCCCCCTAACAACCTTGTATAGGGTAGAAAGATCAGAGCCTACGTAATAGATCTGCTACAATAGATAGCAAGCTAGATCGTCTATGTCCCCCCATACTACCATGATCCACTTCGAGATCAATGCATTATTTATTACCTAAAGTTTGAGAATACCAAAGATGACATCCTTCTTCGGTCTTGTCACTTTTTCCAAGTCAATCGGGTGATGCCCATGCTCCCATCATCCTTGTCCTCTCAAAAAAACCTCCTCATAAGTGATTCAAGCTTTGATTTCACTCCCACCGGAATCGGTCTTGTTGCGGAAAGGAAAAACAAAGGAATGCTTGCTAAAACATGCTTTACCAACACCAACCAACCCCCCCCCAAGGGTTGAAGCCTTCCAACATGCAAGCTTCCTTTCCAACTTTTCCAACGAATGAAGTCAATTAGAATCCAGTTACTTTCCAGTCAAGAGGTGAAGATTGAGGTAAGTAAGTGGGAGCATAGCCACATGATGCAATATTTGTGTCATCACCGTTGTTTACTATATAGAAAACTGAATGGGACCACTGTAGATTTGTCTTGGTTCACTCAGAGGTCAGAGATATCGCCAAAAATATCAAGAATCTAGGAAGTCTTCCTTGCATGCATCTCATCTCCATCAACAAAAATAATGGTGTGGTTAGCATACTATAGGAGGAGGATTGATATGCCATCTACATTATAGCCAAATAGCATGCCCCCCTTAACTTCTAGTCTCATCAGGATCGTTAGGGCATCTGCAACAGTCACCAAGAGGAAGTGTGCTAATGGGCAACCCTGCCTCACTCCCCTTGGGGGATTGAAAATCTCTCTTAAGAGTGAACATTAATCAACATCAAATAGGAAACAATGATTATGCATCTCTTCGTCTATACAATTCAAGCATTTAGGAAACCCATATTCGACCGGGAGGACCAGACAAATGGCCAACTCAAACGGTGATATGCCTTCGCAAGATCCACTTTCCATAGCATGCCCTTGGCATGTTTTCACTTCCAATCCATCACGATCTCCAAAGGCATCACCAAGTTGTCTGTTACATGTCTTTTAGGGATGATGGTTGTCTGTAAGGGGGAAATGATATGCTCCAAAGGCAAGAACCTTAGCAATAATCAAATACAGAGCATTGGAGAGGGCGATTTTTCTATCTTCATTATGGTGATGGAATCTCTCTTGGGTAGTAAGAACATCAAATCCTTATTCATGCTTTTGAATCCATAGTTGCCAACGTGAATTCATTGAAAACCTGCATCATGTCTCTTTCTAGCACCTCATAAAATTCCCTATAGAAAGGGACAAAGAATACATCCATCTATCTGGGGAAATATCGATAACCTGAATCATGGCCTCAAATTTCAGCGAAATTCAGTCGAATTTCTGTCGAATATCGATATCCAGTCGAAATCGAAATTCGACCGAAATAACCGAAATGACCGAAATATGGGGGCCGTAGTACCTAAATATCGATAACCTGAATAGAGTTGGTATGATTCCTTCTACGCCTACCGCAAGCCATGGAGTGGAAAATTTTAATGTATGCATAGCCTTCTTTAAGCCACCGCTATCTCAACTAATGTTTCCACTCTATCTTGGCATTATACTTTCTTCTTCTTCTCTCTCTTATAATATGAAGTTGTACTTGTCATTCTGCAAGATCACCTTTTATCAGGTGTCTCTCATCTTCTTTCTTGTCCAAAGGGTCGACCACAGACGGGGCATCACTCATGCATTGGATCCACCCGCCTCGAACCTCCTTGAACTTAATGTGCATGTTTTTGAGGGATGCAAGCTTCAATACCATCAGATTCGTGGTCGATACAGGTATTAGGCAATTCCTCCATAAGTCTGCCACCATGAGATGAAATTCATCCTCATGCAACCAAATTTTTTCAAATCTAAAAATAAGAGTTGTGATTCAAAGTATAATTTTCTTGTTACAAGATGGTATTTTAGGTTTCCTTGCATAAGGGGATTAGTGTTAAGGCTCCGCTAAAAGAAACAATACCCCCATAGGTTACAACCTATAATATTCAGCAATCTTACTCAAGTTGAAACATATATATCAACATCATACATAGCTTGCTACAACATCTCTTAAATTGAGTAAAAGCAAGGCACTTTTGTGAACATACAAGTAGTCTAATCCTCTGAGGTTACACTAGAGGTATGCAACAACCCTCTTTGTATCAAATCTCGAGTGTAAAGATAATCAACTTCCACAAGCTTCGCACAATCATGAAACTGTTAGTACCACGATTACATACTAGTTGTATTATTGTTTTAGTGATAACAAACTTTGTGAGTATAGATAGTACTGCAGATTTCATGATAACTTCACTTTAAGTATGAAACATGGAAGAGCCAAATTATGGAGTCTGATTCTATTATAAAAACTTTCATAAAGGAAGTAGAGAACATTTGTTATGCTAGTGTTAATTATATTCAGTATGACAATGACTTAGAACTTTGTACTATTCAACTCTCTTGGTTCTTCATGTCCCTTGGTATCTTACATCAGACCTCCAGTGCCTACACTTCTCAGCATAACATTGTTACATAAAGTAAACATCGTCATCTTCTTGATGTTACCAGGACTCTTCTTATACAAAGTTATGCTCCCCACTCTTTCTGGTGTGACATCCTCACCCACTACTACTTGGTTAATCATATGCAGGGATTGAAATTTCGGCGAAATTTTGCCAAAATTTTGGTTTCGACGGGTCTTGGGTATCGAAAATATCCTAGATGTTGATTTCTTGGATTTCGACCAAGATGGGTTGAAATATCGATGATATTTTGACATATCGACTCATATCGGTCGAAACTCATGGTTTACAATCCAAAATTTCTCAGATTTCGACCGATATCGGCGAAATTTCGTCGATACCTATGTATATCAACGATATTATCTATATGAGCTTGGTTTTAGCAGTGGAGATGAAACAACTCTATAGCTTCTAGATATCTGATTTAGCGTGTTTGTTTCATTTTGTTTATCATTTATCTTCGTAAATAGATCATCTTTACTGCAAGTCTGTAATTAATTATGTAGTTCACTAGAACTTTGTCTACGATAGTTATTTCTATGAACTAAACATTGTCTCATTAATCATTATCCACATTTTAGAATCAATTGTTCATCTTTTTTATGAACAAAAGACATCTTCCAAGTGTTGTTAACTTAATTATTTTGATTTGCATTTATAATATCTATCAATCAGCTCAACGATATGTTTGATATGACTGATATGTGTGATATAATGCATATAGATGAGAGATGTCTGATATAAATGTGCATTTGTAAGCTAGTGTTGTTTTAAGAACATGGATTTGATGATATCCATTTCCAATATGTATCAGCCAAAGAAACAACAATAATATTGAAATGACCGATTGGGTGATATAAGGGACATATATGAGCAATATGTGTGATATAAGTGTGTATTTATAAGCTATTTATTGTTGTAATAACTTAGAAGATCTTAATTTGTGAAAAATGGTCGAAAAAGGCTTTTTGAGCCATTTTTGACATTTTCACTGAACGGCCAAAATTTCTCGAAATTTTACCGAAATTTTGATTTTGGGGGGATCGAAACGAAATCGAAATCGAGATTTCGAGCCTTGACCGTATCTCGTCCTCTGTATTAGGAAAAAATTCCTTTTTCAATTGGGTTTCTCGATAAGGACATTTTTTCTCTAACACGTCGTATATTTGACTCTGTGGCTTTTGTTCTCATCACTTGATTCCCGATCGTGACAAGCTATGCCCCATAGTTGTCAAGTGTGTCTTTGTTGGTTGCTCCTTAATCCAGAAAGGATATCAGTGCTTCAATCTTGTTAGACTGAAGGACTATGTCAGTGTCGACCTCACTTTCTTTGAGTATGTTGTGTATTTTTCTCCTAGAGATGACAAGATGATCTCTTCTAAGTCTGACGAGGAGACTTACATTCCACCTCCTCCGTCACCTCCACCCCCTACTACACCTCATGTGGTTCACGCTTTCCCTCATTACTACATTCGTAGGTCGACTACTAGACCCCCTTCTCATGTGTATTTCCCATTATCCAACAAGTCTCAGGTAAATTTTAAACATTTGGTTTCTACTAATGTCTATACAGTAGGAAACTTTACGGTATGAGATTGCAACACCTCATGAGTGTGTAGTATATGAAATATATCATTCAAAGGATCTTGACCAACCTATTGCACTCTGAAAAGGGAGGGGTACATGTGTTAAATGACACCTTGCATCTTATGTTTCAATAGGACGCCTATCAGAGGACTACATGAAGTTTGTGGTGGGACTGTCAGCTTGTGATCCCACGTACATACCAGGAGGCTATGCCAGGCAGTCAGTGGTGTCTTGACATAGAGGAGGAGATGGTTGCACTCCAGTCCTGTGTTATATGAAGCTTGGTTACTTCCCTAACAGGGAAGGTCCCTATAGTGAAGCAGAGAGCACATGACAGTGTTGATCGCTACAAGCCTACAAGGCTAGACTTCTATTACACATGTTCACTCGAACATGTGGGTGGACTATTAGGATATGGCTCGTCCCTCTACTATTCGAATCATCCTCTCTATTGTTGTGGTACAGAACCGGTTGATCTCCCAACTTGATGTCAAAAGTGCTTTCTTGTATGGTGATCTGCATGAGGAGGTCTACATTCACAACCACATGGGTTTGTTGTTGACGAGGAGTGTCAAAAAATACGTAAACTTCATAAGGCTATTTATGACCTTAAGTAGAGTCTCAGAGCATGGTTCTTGGACCTCTCGGACTTGAGTAGCATGGCTTCAAGAGATAGACTGTAAATTACTCGCTCTTTGTACATAGCACACTACGAGGTATTATTGTCGTTCTGGTTTATGATGACAACATCATTGTTACAATAAATGACTTACAGGGGGATTAACGAGGCTAAGGAGTTCCTAGGACAACAATTTGTCATCACGGACCTTGGTGAACACAATACTTCCTTGCGCTTGAGTTTACAAGGAATCAGAGAGGTCTTGTGATGACTCAGAGGAAGCACATTATAGATCTACTTCTAGAGACGGGGATGGCAGATTGCAAACCTACCACTACGCCTATGGATCCCAGAATGAAACTCTATTATGGTGATACAGATGAGGTGGACAAAAGGAGATACTGGAAGCTTATTGGGAAGCTTCTTTAAGTGACTATTACCAAGCCACATATCTCCTTTGTAGTGAGCAAAGTCGGTCAGTTTATGGAGCATTCACGACAAGCTTACGTGGATGCAGTCTGCATGATCCTAAGGTATTTGAAGTCCTCTCCAGATATAGGGGCCGCTACTCATCAGAGGGACATCTCTTGCAATCACAACCTGTGTAGATGTGGACTACAAAAAATGCCCTAAAGACATGAAATCTTCCTCTAGTTTTGCAGTCTTTATAAGGAGTTTGTTGGTCTCATGGAAAAGCAACAAGTAGACTATGGTTGCTAGGTCGAGTGTTGAATCTGAATATAGAGTAATAGCACAGGGAAGCACTAAGATGATGTGAGCTAGATATGTTCTGACTGACCTAGCTATTGACGCACCTCTTCCCATGAGTTGCTATGTGACGATCAAGCTGCATTATAAATTACCAGCAGTACAACTTTCCATGAAAGGACCAAACACATCGAGGTAGATTGCATTATACGCAAGATATAATACAGAAGGGCTCAATCTCTACTTCCCATGTCAGCTCAAGGAAATAAACGGCATGCATTTTTACCAAGGCCCTAGCAAGGGGGTTGTTCCAGAATGTTGTTCCAAGCTGAGCATGATTGACATCTATGCTCCATCATAAGGGGGATGTAGAGAGTAATTAGCATTTGTGTATTTCTTATTTATTTTTTTTATAATTTGACCTTTAAGGTTTCTCCTCTCTATATAAGAGAGCTATGTGACCTCCTTAATAATCAATTCATTATATTCTCTCTATATTTTTGTAAGTATGTATGTATATTAGCTACCTTAAAATATAAAAAAAACATAAAAATTAAATATATGTGATGCAATGAAATGTTGTTCGAAATGACAAGACGATGTGTTGGAGCCGGCAAGTTCCTTAAAATGAAAATTGACCTTCACTAGAAATCAGACTTCGGTTGGACCCAAAAAAAATGACTGACAAGTCAGATCTAAATGACAGATAGAACTATAGAAACATCACTGCACTACCACGGAATGGCACCAACCAAAATAGTTAACGGTTATCGGGAATATATAGCGATGTTGCGGCAACCGGAACCTCAATATTTCACCAAACCAAATAGCAATATAACAATCCACAATTCTAATATCAAACGGGCATGCTAATATGTAAATAGGCGCTCATACCACAACCTGCGAAGGGCTTTCGGCGTGCTTCAGACCTGGTCGGCGGCAAGATTGGGTGTTGGGCGCCTGCAGCGGCACGAGGTGGCCGGCGTCAATGGGAAGACAGGCGATGATTGCATAGCAGCGAGTCGGGACGAGTCGGCGGCAGTGCGGGTGAGGGCAGCAGCTGTGGGTTGGCGGAAGGGGAACTAGAGAGGTGAGAGGGCGGCGGAAGGATAGGCGGGCGAGGGGAAAACGGGGGCTGCGGCGGAAGAGTGGGGGCGGGACAGAGGAGATGGGTGCGGCCGCGCGAGGGGAGGGTACTGGCGAGCATGGGGAGAGAGTGGAGGGACGGGGTGGGCGGCGGGAGGAAGATGGAGGTAGGGGATAGGGAGGCGGCGGTCCGGGGGAAAGTTGGGGTTCGGTGGAAGAGGGCACGGGTGGGAAAGGGAGACGCGGGAGATGGGTTGCGGGTGCGCGAGGGGTGGGCGCTGGCGGGCGTGGGAAGAGAATGGAGGAACGGGGAGGGCGGCGGAAGGAAGATGGAGGTGGGGAGTGGGAGGAGGCGGTATGGGGGAGGTTTAGGGTTCGGGTGGAGAAGGCACGGGGGGGAAAGGGAGAAGAGGGATAGGCGGGAAACGAGAGAAAAAATAATTCTTCATTCAATAATAATCCTTCCCAGAGGTAGGGTGCCTTTATAGAGGCCAAATCCCCCCAAACAAGCAACTACTCTACTATAAATAGAAAAAAAAGAAAGATGATAAGGCCTTATATAATGAGCATTTTACATAAATAAATAAATAAAAAGGCATAAATAAAGAAAAAAAACAAATGTCCGACTAAAAAAAAGAAAACACCACATAGCATCATGCTGTATCAGCTCCCCCCTGCTGAGAAGAATCTCGCTCCGTCGAGATGGCGTTGCGATAATTCTGAAGTATATCAGGACGGAGTTGTTGAAGTTCATCCTCGTCAATCCAGGTGCAATCTGTCAGAGGTCGTCCCTTCCACTTGACTAGATAGCGACGGAAGAGACCATGTCTAGTCGTCATATCTAGTATGTCGGCAATATCTTCTATCTGATCGGCATCAGTCGTGGCTGGTGGTTGGTGCGTATCATCAGCAGGAAATACTGGTGTGGTTGCATCTGTCTGCTCATCTCCGTGATATAAGAAGAGATCTGAAATATTAAAGATTGGCGACATCTGGACATCCGGCGGTAGATCAAGTAGGTAAGCATTCTGCCTAATTCTCTTGACGATTCGGAATGGACCAATCTTTCGGACACTCAATTTATGGTGGACACTCAAAGGAAACCTCTCCTTTTTTAGGTGGACCATCAATAATTCTCCAACTCTGAACTCGCTCTCTCTCCGATGGAGGTTGGCTTGGGCTTGGTATTTCTGGGTCATGGTTTGAAGTTTGGCTCGGATTACGGTATGGATATGGGTTAGGTGTTCGACCAGGTCCTCAGCGGCTGCACTACTCCTCCCTTGCATGGTTGTGGGTGTAAGGTCTAGAAATTGGGTAAGTGGAAAGCCGTACACACTCTCAAATGGCGATTTTCCGATGGATCTATTAGTGGAACTCTTATACGCGAATTCGGCTTGGGGAAGAATTAGATCCCATTTGGACGGAGAGTCCCCTGCAAGACATCGCAATAAATTCCCTAAAGATCTATTAACTACTTCGGTTTGCCCATCTGTTTGTGGATGATATGCAGTGCTGTATTGCAAACGAGTACCAAGACGAGACCAAAGCGTGCGCCAAAAGTGACTCAAAAACCTGGTATCACGATCCGAAGTGAAAGAACGAGGAACACCATGCAGTCGAACATCACGAAAAAAACAAATCAGCGACATGAGATGCATCTGAGATTTTTTTACATGCAATGAAGTGTGCCATTTTAGAAAATATGTCCACAACCACAAAAATAGAGTCAACTTTCCGTACCGTGAGGGGTAAGCCTAACACAAAATCCATGGTGATGTCTTCCCAGGGTCGCAGAGGGATCGGTAGAGGCGTATAGAATCCAGTGTTCTGCCTATGGCATTTGAATCTCTGACATATCTGGCATTTTTGTACAAACTTTGTAACATCCTTTCGCAATTGCGGCCAATAAAATCGCTCTTGGAGAAGAGTCAAGGTCTTGTCCCTTCCAAAGTGTCCAGCTAAGCCACCGTTATGCAGTTCTAAAATTAGATTCTCTCGAAGGGAAGTGACAGGAATGCACAGTCGGTGGGCCTTGAACAGGAATCCCTCTAGAAGGACATAAGTGGTTGTCGAATCTTGTCCAGTGTCAACACACTCTACATAAGCATGTCCAAAGTCAGGGTCAGTGGGGTAAAGATCCTTGAGTGCGTCAAATCCCGTTGTGCTTACGGTCATCGTGGTTAAGACATGTGCTCGTCTGCTCAACGCGTCGGCCACGCGATTCAGGGTCCCAGCCTTGTGCTTGAGATGGAACGTGTATTCTTGGAGGAAACTAACCCTTTTTGCATGACGCTTGTTAAGGGTTTTCTGAGAGTTCAGATATCTTAAGGCTTCATGATCAGAGTTAAGGACAAATTCACGTTGAATTAGATAGTGCCTCCAATGCTTGAGAGCTTGTACCACAGCATAGAATTCGACATCATATGTGGAGTACCGTGATCGAGCTTCATTCAACTTCTCATTGTAGAAGGCCACAGGTCGTCCTTCCTGACTCAGGACGGCACCAATCCCAACATGTGAGGCGTCACAGTCAACTACGAAAACCTTGGAGAAGTCAGGAAGTGCCAAGACAGGGGCATGGGTCAACTGATGTTTTAGTTTTTGAAAGTTGGTTTCCGCCTCAGGAGTCCAAGGGGGTGCTCCTTTACGTGTGCAATCTACCAACGGCTCGACTGATTTTTTGGATTTCATCCATGGCTTGGCTCTCGAAGATTTGGTGGCTAATGATATTTCTTTCACTTGGCGTAACTCATCTTCTCGCTCACGTCTTGACAGATTTTTTGCTAACAATGGCTGGATGGAAGCTTTCCCGCTATGCTCCGTTTCTTCTAGGCCGCAATCTTTTTCTGATCACTCTCCCATTATTTGGGAGGCTAACGAATCATCCCGTCCTCGTGGTATCTTCCGTTATGAGAGGAGCTGGCTGCTGGAATCCGACTTTAAGGACTTGGTCCGCAATCATTGGGCTCAGCTCTCTTTCCCCGGTCATGCGGCTCGCCGCTTTGATCTCAAGCTTTCATCGCTTCGATGTGCCCTCGCCGCTTTCAAATTTTCTACACGCCAGGCTAGGCTCCTCGCTCGGAACAACGCGGAGGAAATTATTCTTCGGCTCGATCGTTTGGAGAACGATAGAGAGCTCTCTCCTCATGAATTATCGGAGCGATCCTCGGCTTCATTTGTAATTTTGGAGGACGACAGGAAGAAGTCGATTGAATGGAGGCAGCGCTCTCGTATTCGCTGGATTAAGAATGGGGACGCCAACACTGCTTTCTTCCACCGGGTCGCTAGTGCTCGCAAGCGCGCTAATAGTATATCCTCCATTGATATTGGGGGCGTCTCAGTTCAAGGCTCTCGTGAAATAAGCTCTGCATTGGTTGATCACTTCAAGACTTTCTTTGATCGACAACCCTCCTCTCCGTGGCGCTGGTCTGCCATCGGGGTCCCCTCTCTCGCCCCCGCGGATGCAAATATCTTAACTCGGCCTTTCACGCTTGAGGAGCTTAAGAGGGCGGCTTGGGACCTTAACGTCGATGCTTCCCCTGGCCCCGACGGCTTCCCCATCTCCTTTTATAGGGACTTCTGGGATGTGATCTCTAATGATGTTCTTGATGTCGCTCTCGAATTTTGCAATGGCAATCGGGGGTTCGACAGGATTAACCGGGCCAGCCTGGTTCTTATCCCTAAGTCTCATGGGGCTTCTCGAATCGAGGATTTTCGTCCAATTGCTATTTCTAATGGCATATACTTGATCATTGCAAAGGCTTTGGCTATCCGGCTTGCTCCCCTCCTGGACTCTCTAATATCTCCCGCTCAGGGCGCATTTATCCAGGGGAGAAAGATCTCCGACTGTTACGCGCTGGCGTCTGCAATAATTGACGGTTGGCATAGAAATGGCACGAAGGGGCTTCTATGGAAAATTGATTTTGCTAAGGCCTACGATTCTTTGGATTGGCGCTTCCTTTGGAGGGTTTTGAAGGCTCGGGGCTTCCCTCCGTTATGGATCTCTTGGGTTAGACGTTGTGTTACTACTGTCTCTTTCTCCCTCTCTATTAATGGCCGGCCTTCTGGGGGACTCTTCCAGCCTCGGAGGGGGGTTCGCCAGGGCTGCCCCCTCGCCCCTCTCCTTTTCGTTCTGGCGGCTGATGTTATGCCTCGCATGATCCAGGGAGTGGCAGATGCTGGTTTTACTTGCGGCTGTTTTTTGGATAACCTTCATATCCCTCTCATTCAATTCGCGGATGACACCCTTTGTTTTATTGAGGGAGGCCGATCTCAGGTTTTGGGGATGGCCACTACGATTAACCTCTTTTGCGAGATCTCGGGACTCCACATCAATGGCGCCAAATCAAAGGTGGTGCCTTTTGGCTTTTCGGCTCCTGAGGCCGGGGATTGCTCCTCTCTATTGGGGGCTTCCCTCGGGGAGCTTCCGCTTGAGTACCTGGGTTTGCCGCTCTTTCTCGGCCGGCCGCGCTTGCGGGACTATCAGAGGGTGATTGAGAAGGTGGAAGACAGATTGGCTGGTTGGCGTGCGTCAATGCTCTCCAAAGGCGGTCGTCTGGTGCTTGTAAAATCGGTTCTCTCGGCTATCCCCATCTATTTCTTCTCGGCTCGCGGATTGCCCAAAGGAATCCGGCTTCGCTTGGAGAAATCTATGAGGCGCTTTCTTTGGGGCAAGAATGGTTCTGACAGAAGAGGCATGCACTTAGTTGGGTGGGACGACATCTCTCGGCCGAAATGTGAGGGAGGTCTAGGCGTTAGGCGTTTGGAGGTGGTTCGTGATGCTTGGCTCCTCAAGTGGGCGATGAGGCTTCTTGGCCGAGACGAGAGTTTCTTGCTGCAGTGCCTCCGCGTTGCATCTGGTCATGCCTTTGCCTCCGTTTTTGGCGGCCATTCCCAGGGCCACACCAATTCTTTCTGGCGTGATGTCTTTTTGGTCTTCAACTCTAACCGCGCGCTGGTTGTTCCGGCTATCGGCGATGGGAGATCCTTTCGCTTCTGGACTGTGGATTGGTCCGGGAAGGGCATTTTCATGAATCTTTTTCCTCGACTTTATGCGATGGCCGGGGATAAACTCGCATCCGTGGCCTCTTGCTGGGCCGATGGAGTCTGGTGCCCTATTTTATTGGGCACGCTTTCCGACCAGCGGCTCACTGAATTCACTGATTTGATGACTCTACTTGCGGACGTCTCCACGCCTTCTTCGGGCCGTGATCATTTTGTTTGGTTGGACGGGAATTTCTCCTCTCGAAAGGCTTATCTCTCTGTTCTCCCCCTGTATTGAATGCGGATGCAGCTCTTATTCGCCACTGCAAGCTCATTTGGGACCTCAAGATTCCGGAGAGGATTGGCGTTTTCCTTTGGATTCTCAGACGTGGAAGATTGCTTACGCGTGACCGCTGCGCCTCCATTTTTCAGAATATCTCCTCTTTCTGCGGTTTGTGCGGCCTCGACATTGAAACCTCCGGTCACCTCTTCTTGCATTGTCCCTTCGTGCAGGCCATATGGGATGGCATGGAGTGGGTGAATCGTTCCTCCATGCTTGACTTTTGGGAGAGCCTTGCTGCTGCCTCGACTCGCCCTAGATCGGAAAGAATTGTCCCCATTGCGCGTATTTGGAGCATTTGGCTGGGAAGAAACAATTTGATTTTTGCGGGGCAGCGCTTCTATAAGGAAAACATTTGTATCGTTGCAAATAATTTCTGTACGGACTGGTTATCCATGTAACGCTCTTCTTTTTGGGAGGCGGATGGTATCTCTTTTACCATCAACCTTGACTTTTGTTGTACCCCCCGCTGTAAGTATATTTCCACCTTCATCCTTAATAAATTGGGGCGAACACCTATGAGTGTTTCCCCCTCCTTTGAGTGTCAAAAAAAAAGTGCTAAAGTTTCAGATGAAACGTCGATAGAAAGAAGCCAATCCCAGAAAGCTGCGAATCTCAGTGAGGGTTTTGGGTACGGGCCAGCTCTGAATGGCCTGAATCTTAGAGGGGTCAACTTTAAGTCCATCGGCAGTGACAATGTATCCCAAGAAGAGGACCGTGTCAGATATGAAGGAGCATTTCTTAAGGTGGACATACAATTGTTGGGCTCTTAAGGTTTCCAAGACTTGTCGTAAGTGGACTAAGTGGTCGTCTTTGGTCAAGTTGTAGATCAATATGTCATCAAAGTACACAACAACAAACTTACCGATGAAGGGCCTCAATACATGATTCATGGTTTGCATAAAAGTGCTGGGGGCATTAGACAGGCCGAAGGGCATGACTGTCCATTCATAAAGGCCCTCTTTGGTCTTAAAAGCAGTCTTCCACTCCTCCCCAGGTCGGAGGCGAATATGATGGTACCCACTGCGAAGATCCATTTTGGAAAATAATTTTGCACCCGATAGCATGTCGAGCATGTCATCAAGGCGTGGAATTGGAAAACGATACTTGATCGTGATCTTGTTGATAGCACGACTGTCCACGCACATCCTCCATGTGCCATCCTTTTTTGGGGTAAGTAGAGCAAGAGCCGCCACAGGACTCATACTTTCTCGAACATACCCACGATGTAGAAGATCAGTGACCTGCTTGTTCATTTCTTCGTGCTCACTTGGGCTCATCCGATAATGTGGCAAATGGGGTAAGCTTGCTCCAGGAACTAGGTCAATGTGATGTTGAATGTCTCGCAATGGGGGTAGTCCTTTAGGTAACTCTTCAGGCATAATGTCAGCAAACTCTTGAATGATGGACTTTACCTCAGACGGAACTTCGGGTATAGTCGTCTCTTGTTTGATCACTTCACGTCCCATCAATGCGTAAATAGTAGATCTCTCCTGAACTTCACGTTGGAATGTCTGGGCTTCCATCAACAATACGGGACCAATAGTCGAAGGTTTTGACGGTGGAGAACTTCTACCAGATTATGCGGACGCGGATCGAAGCGTAGCCACCTGTCGAGGGCTAAGGGCTTCGCGTTGTGGTCTAAGGGTCACACGTACCTTATTTATGAGAAATGAGTAAGTGTTCAATTTTCCTCTGTGTTCAGTGTCCCGATCAAACTGCCAAGGTCTCCCAAGTAGTACATGACAGACATCCATAGGAGCTACATGGCACCACACCTCGTCTTTATATGAAGGCCCGATCGAGAAGCTAACGAGACTCTGACGGTGGATCGGAAGTTGAGTGTCGCCTCGAAACCAAGCCACACTAGCTGGTTTCTCGAGTGGTTGAGTTGGTAGATCCAATCGTCGACCATTTCTTGAGACACGAAGTTCTCAACGCTTCCTCCATCAATGATCAATGAGCAACGACGCCCTCCTGAGGTGCAAGTGGTTCGGAATATACTGTGTCGTAACCAACTATCAGCGTCAATGACAGCGGGTGTGAGCAAGATATTCGTGGGTGCGCTGTCAGGGGCGATAAAGTCCTCATGTTCAATTACCAGGAAAGGTTCGGATATATCTCCATCTACTCCAAGAAGCTCATAGTCATCAGCTCCCGAAGTGACAGCAGTTAAAGCAGCTTGATCCTCTTCAGGCGCTTCCTGATGGTCGGGGACAGGGTCGTCAGGGTCTTCGATGGTGCACAAATGGGCGGGCATGGCCTTAGGATTCAGGCACTCAGCTGCTCGATGTCCCTTCTGATAGCACCGGAAACAAGTATCAGGTCCGACAACTGGTCGACTTCCCAAGATGCCCGATCTAGGGATTCCAATAGATGGTCGTGCGGCGGCAGTGGTTGAGGGTTTAACTTGGGGTTTGCCTGCAACAATTGATGGGGAAATTATTGGCTTGGACGTAGTCATCGGTGCACTAGTTCGTGGGACGGTGTTCACAGAAAACGACATCCTCCTTGTCTGGACTTTAGCAAGCTTAGTTTCAGCCCGTTCAGCTTGTTTATAGGCTTCGTCGACGTTTTAACAGTTGTGGAAGTAGAGTTCATCCTGGATAACTTGACGAAGTCCTTGCATATAGCGGGTGACTTCCTGGACAGGACTCTCCTGCAATCGGTTGCGATGAATGAGGGACTGGAATCCTTCGGTGTACTCTCTCACGCTCATGGTACCTTGTCTCCAAGATTGCAATCGCGCATACAGATCTCGCTTGTAATCTTCACGCGCAAACTTTGTTTTTATTTTGGCCTTCATCTTGCTCCAACTGTGATTCTTACCTTTTCCTTTTCGTTTGCGTTCAGATTACAAACGGTCCCACCATAGCAGAGCATGTCCTTTTAGTTTGATCGTGACAAATTGAACTTTTCGTTCGCTAGGCATAGTCTTCCATACAAAGAAGTGTTCGACGGTTTGGAGCCAATCCAAAAATACATCAGGATCTCGTCCTCCGTCAAATTCCGGAACATCAAGATGGATGCCTCGATCCCATCCGTCATCGGGTCTAGGGCCAGGTCGTGATGGGAATTGATAGCTACTAGTAGGTTGTAACGTATATCCAGGAGTGTGTGGATCTTGGTTCTTTGAAATGAAAGGGGTGTCATCTCGTAATCCTTCATCTTCGCTTTCCTGTGAAAGATAGTCGCTAACGTGTCCATCAGAGGTAGAAGAACTAGAGTCTTTGGATGTGTTACTCCGTGAGTGTCTTCTCTGACTAGTATGCCGACCTTTGTTTGGCGTATCATCATTATGATCCTTCCCTAGCATGCGACTATTTAGTGTGACAATTTGTCCGCTCAGTTGATCGAACATCTGCTGCATTCGAGCAGACAAGGATTCTAATGATAGCTCAGTTTGTGGGGTATAGCCGGTTTTAGAGGTAGTCGGTTTTTCAGCCATGGGAATCCTATACCTTCTTCTCTTTTTTTTAATAATATTTTTTTGGGTGTTTTTTTTGTATGCAATAAAACAAACGAAACGGATCGATGGGCTCTGATACCAAATTGATGCAATGAAATGCAGTTCGAAATGACAAGACGATGTGTTGGAGCCGGCAAGTTAATTAAAATGAAAATTGACCTTCACTAGAAATCAGACTTCGGTTGGACCCAAAAAAAATGACTGACAAGTCAGATCTAAATGACAGATAGAACTGTAGAAACATCACTGCACATGCACGGAATGGCACCAACCAAAATAGTTAATGGTTATTGGGAATACATAGCGATGTTGCGGCAACCGGAACCTCAATATTTCACCAAACCAAATAGCAATATAACAATCCACAATTCTAATATCAAACAGGCAGGCTAATATGTAAATAGGCGTGCATACCACAACCTGCAAGGGGATTTGGGTGCTGGGCGCCTGCAGCGGCACGAAGTGGCCGGCGTCAAGGGGAAGACGGGCGATGATTGCACAGCGGCGAGACGGGACGAGTCGGCGGCAGTACAGGTGAGGGCAGCGGTTGTGGGTTGGCGGAAGGGGAACTAGAGAGGTGAGAGGGCGGCGGAAGGGATAGGCGGGCGAGGGGAAAACGGGGGCTGCGGTGGAAGAGTGGGGGCGGGACAGGGGAGATGGGTGCGGCCGCGCGAGGGGAGGGTACTGGCGAGCTTGGAGAGAGAGTGGAGGGACGGGGTGGGCGGCGGGAGGAAGATGGAGGTAGGGGATAGGGAGGCGGCGGTCCGGGGGAAAGTTGGGGTTCGGTGGAAGAGGGCACGGGTGGGAAAGGGAGACGCGGGAGACGGGTTCCGGGTGCGCGAGGGGTGGGCGCTGGTAGGCGTGGGAAGAGAATGGAGGAACGGGGAGGGCGGCGGAAGGAAGATGGAGGTGGGGAGTGGGAGGCGGCGGTATGGGGGAGGTTTAGGGTTCGGGTGGAGAAGGCACGGGGGGGAAAGGGAGAAGAGGGATAGGCGGGAAACGAGAGAGAGAGAGAGGGAGAGAGAGATTAAGTGATGGGAAAAAAATAATTCTTCATTCAATAATAATCCTTCCCAGAGGTGGGGTGCCTTTATAGAGGCCAAATCCCCCCAAACAAGCAACTACTCTACTATAAATAGAAAAAAAAGAAAGATGATAAGGCCTTATATAATGAGCCTTTTACATAAATAAATAAAAAGGCATAAATAAAGAAAAAACAAATGTCCGACTAAAAAAAGAAAGCACCACATAGCATCATGCTGCATCAATATGTATTTTATACATGTATTTGGGCAAGAAAATAGGCAACTCTTTTACAAGCGAACCAAGTTCTTCGTATCTTCATGAAAATTGTCGGATATTAAATTCCTACCACTTTCAAGTTATATATTTTTCAAGATTTGAACGTAGCATGGTGTTTTCATTCATTCTTTGAGTAAAATTCAAATACCAATAGGGAAGTGGCACGCCTTACCCCCGCCTTCATCCCATGGCTCCATCTATGATCTAGACATAGGAAACGTATTCGTGACCCTAAACTTGGCCAATTCTCTTGATAATTCTTTTAATCCATTCATATTGCAACCAACTGCAATATTGTAGCCCTTCGGTCCATCTATAATGTGAATACGCAATCTTATTCTATCTCAAAATATATCAAAAGATATTTAGCTTCAAAATATCCAATCCAACTTTTACGCAACGAAAAAAAGGCTCCTGACTTTGGCTCATTGGTGAGAGGACATGGGTTGAAAGGAGCCAAGGAAACATAAGGATCCAAGGGCCTTAGGCCCTTGATTCATGTGCTCGAAGCACGAGAAGCTCCAGATACTGACATCGCCATGGACTAATAACCAGGGTTCTTCTCAAAGAACCCAACCACTGGTGAACCCATCATCCATTCAATTTCCATTTAATGTACTTTACATTTCATGTTTTATTTTAATTAAGCATCAATTACATCTTCATTTATTGTTTTGTTTTGCTTCCGCAGGCATGGAGGGAGCAGCTATGAACTCTCGTCGGACCACCGCCAGCTGCACTTGGAGCCCCTAAATGGGCGACGAACTGACAAAGCAAGTGAGAACCACATGGCTTGCCTACAACCATTGGATCATTGCTCCACGTTATCCATACATGTTTAATGAATGGGTAGGAAATTTATATCAAGACCCCTGCTCATCTACAATATTGCACTCACCCCCTCATTGGCATTCTCCAGCAATGCCCGTGTATCCTCACTCAGACTATTTCATGCTCCGCCCTCTTCTGTATCGCATTTGCTCAGCATTTTGTTTCTTTCGAGTTCTATTTCAAGTTCTATTGCACCAATACCAGCGACGTCAAAAGCGCCCTAGGAACTTGCTTAGGTGCTCAGGCGAGGCCTCACCCCTCCTTAGGAGAGGCGATATGATTCAGGCGTTGCATAGGCGAGCGTCGAGCATGGAAGCATGAGGCATCCAGGCAAGCACCTAACAAAAACGAAGATTTATTCAAATCCAAAAATGATCCGATTAAATTCGAAAAAAAACCTACAAACCCTTCCTCTGTCAAAGCTTTGTTTTCTCCTCAATGATCAACATTGTCACCCTCGTAAGCTCCTCCATGTCATCAGCTCCCCTATGGGTGCTTCTCCTTTGACACTAAGGTTTCACAGCACCATCATTTCCCCCTCCTTTTCTTTCCCCTCCACCGCCAACATTTTGGAACGATATCATCTATAGTCTACCACTTTAGGTATTGTTTAATCGTAAAGTCTAACTATGTAACAATGGCATGCATCTTCTAGTTTAATATCTGATGTTTGTAGAGTGCATGGTTATTTTTGTGTTGAATGTTATTTGGCTAGCAATAATTGAATGGCAACAATATCTTACAGTTTCCAAAACCCCTTCTAGGCTTGTTGAATGGGCAGCAAGACCCATGTGGTAGATGACGGACTTTGCCTGCCAATAACATATGGAGGTCACAATTATTATATATAAATTCTATGTAGGTTATGTTAATAACTTAGAATGTCGATTGTGTAAATATGTTCATATACACTAGGAATTGCTACTAGAAGTGAACATGACATGGCTATCGCTGAAGATTGAAACCAAAAACAGACGAACAGTGTTATATCGCAAATAAAGGGGTCTGTATTAAAAAAAGAGCTTGCAACTAAAAAAGTCTTTGAAGAAAAATGGAAGAAAAATGCAAAGAAAATTTGAGATTAAAAAAAGAGAGTGATTGATTTCAAAAAAATGATAAAATTGTGTACCCCATTTATTCTCCCAGCTTTACCGATTATCCTCTTGTTTCCGATATCTTTGGGAGAAAGAGTCGGCGGAAGAAGGATGGGTGCGAGAGGTAGCGGGCGTGTTGAGGGCGGTGCGAGTGGAAGCGGGAGCTTCGAAGGCGGTGCGAGAGGAAGCGGAAGCTTCGCGGGTGGTGGTGCAAGTGGGAGTGGCTTCTTCGTAGGTGGTGGCTCGCGGGCGGTTGTCGTGGGAGCTTCTCCAGATGGGCGCTCGGAAGATGGGCGCTCGGAAGGGTCATTTATGGGGTCGAAAGCTGTTCTCGTGGGCTTGGAGGTTCACATCAACGGCTCGAGGGTAGCGGTCAGCAATGCGGTGGTCTCGTCTGGCGGTTCGAAGGGCAAGGACATCATCTCCACCGACGAGGGCTCTGCGGGCTTGGCTCTCGATTCGACGGCTGGGTGGAGATCGGTTACTCATCGTAAGGCTGGGAAACGTTGCTTCAGATGTGGGGAGCGAGGCCATATTGCCTCTGCTTGCCCACAACCTCCTCGTTGCTTTACATGCGGGGATACTGGTCATCGTCGTGCCTCTTGCGGGTGGCTCCGTCAGCGCCGCGAGCTAAGGCCCGGGAGACCACCCTTCTCGGTGCGTGCAGTGCTTGATCCTCCTCCTTCCCGCCCCTCCATCCAGGGTCGTTCGTTCGCGCAGGTTGTGTCTCCTCGTCCACCTCAGTATCCCGTTGGGGTGGCGACGGAGCACAACGGCATCTTGGGTGTTGCTTCTGGTGCTGGCGGTCTTGGTTCGACGTCGGCTGTGGGCCGTGGGCCTTCTTCTATGGTGATTATTGGGGTCGCTCGTCACCCCGTCGTCGGCTGGGAGGCGGTCAAGGAGCTGGTACTTGGCGCGTTAGGACCCTCGTTCCTTGGGGACTTCTGCATTTTGGACGCCTCCCATTGTTGCCTTCGTGGTCTCTCTCCTCAGCTTCGGGACTTCATGCTTTCTCATGGCTCTAACGATGTTGTTTACTGGTGTCCCCCCCGCGTGGCTGATGGAGGCTCGCTCTCGACTGAGGTTTGCATGGCTTCCATTTCGGGGGTCCCTTTCCTCTCAAGATCGATTCCTGTGCTCAACAAAGTTTTCCACCGGTGGGGATCGATTCTCTCCATCTTCGACGACGGCCTCTCCCCTTTGGCCGATTGGCAGACCATGAAGGTGTTATTCGAGTGCATCCCAGCCTTCCTCCGCGAGTCGATTGGGCGCTCCGTCTTTGGGTCTCTCAAGATTAGATCCTGGAGTTTTCAACCGATCCTTACTGTTCTCCCGCCTCCGTCGACGGACTCCGATGCTCCATCTCTGACTGACGACCAACTTCCTACAGCCACGGCGGCCGTCGACCTGCCGGAGTTCGTGGACGCTTCGTCTTCGTCGCCCCACGTGGCACGTGACGCTTCGACTCCCACATGCCACGTGGACGCGACACCGGTTATTTCTTTGGAGGCGCCCTTCTCTAATGATGTTGTGGGCTTTTCCGAGACGCCTCTTCAGGTATCGCTTCTGACACGCGAATCTTCGGATGGTGCTGGCTTGGGGGGTATCGAGAACGATTCGGCTTCCTTTCCTATTAGATTTGGTTCGGCCCCGGTTGTTCGGGTCGGTTGTTCGGACCCGTGGGCGGTTCTGTCTCATTCTCGGAACGCCTACTCTTTCCTTGGCGGATCGTGGCCGCGGGTATCGGGTCGGGGGTCTCGGGTGCCCGACTCCGTGGTTATTCAAATAGAGCCCCTTCGGTTGGATGTTTGTTCCACTGTGGTAACTTCGACTCCGATACGTGACCGCCCTCCCCCCACTATGGCTTTTTCTCCCCAGGTCTCGGGAGTTCTTCCTACAGGTGCAGGGTCGGGAGCTCTTCTTACAGGTGCAGGGACGGTCTCCCCCTTCAGACGATATGGGTCCACTTACAGCAGGCGTATCACCTCCTCCCGTACGCCCTCTGTTGTTCTTTCTTGCGCGACCTTTCGACAGGCTGTTGCCGAGGCAGCGGGCGTGTGCATCATTAACGCAGGCTTGGATACGACGGTCGAAGATGCGCAGGGAGTGCTTTCGCAGGGGTCGGAGACTTCCGATTGATGTCTGGGATGTGCGCGTGGCTTTTCCCTTATCGGGTCGTTATCTTTGTTATTTTAATGAAGATTCTGTCATGGAATGTCCGTGGTCTGGGTGACGTGGTAAAACGACGGTCTCTGGGCTCCCGGCTTTTGGAATGGGAGTGTGATGTAGCTTGTATTCAAGAAACTAAACTCGCTGCTCTTGATGACTACTCGTGGCGTTCTTTTGGTGCCGGCTCTTTCTCTGACTTCCGTACGATTAACGCGGTGGGCGCTGCGGGCGGATTGTTGATTACGTGGCAACCTCGCTCGTTCTCCTTCAGATCTATGCTTGCTGGCCGACACGTTCTCTCAATTGTTCTGGAAAATGTTCGGTCGGGCTCTCCTATAGCTATCTCCTGTGTTTACGCTCCTTCCTGCCACATTCTTCGTCGGGAGTTATGGGATGATCTTCGTGCTGCGGATAATTCCTTCTCCGGGATCCCGTGGATTATTGGCGGGGACTTCAACGTTACCATCCACTCCTCCGATCGTCCTCGCGGTCGGGGAGGGCGCGATCCGGACTCACAAGATTTTCGAGACTTAATTCATGATTTGGCGCTCATTAATTTGGTACTGAATGATATTTACTACATGTGGCGGAACAATTCTTCTCGCTCCAGGATCGACCGATTCCTTGCTAGTGGTTTGGCTTTGGACTCGTACCCTCTTTGCTCGGTTGGTTCACGTCCCCGTGCCTTCTCGGATCATTCGCCTATCATATGGGACGATGGCGCCGGCCTCACTCCGCGCGGGCTATTTCGATATGAGAAAAGTTGGCTCCTGGAACCCTCCTTTAAAGATATAGTCATGAATCACTGGAATCATTTCCCGGCCTCGGGCTCGGCGGCGGTTAAACTCTCTCAGAAGCTCTCCTCTTTGCGTCGGGTTCTGGTTGATTTCAAAGCTACCACTAGGCATTCGCGTAAGGCTACTCGTACCGATGCGGAGAATCTTATTGTGCTCCTTGACTCCACGGAAAACGATCGTGACCTTTCTATGGTCGAGCTTCATGAGCGCTCTGATGCTATTGCGCGGGTTCAGGCCGAGGATAAAAAGCGTTGTATTGAATGGCGTCAAAGGTCTAAGGAAAAATGGATCAAAGAAGGCGACGCCAACACGTCCTTCTTCCATCGGGCAGCTAGCAACCGGAGGCGCATTAACTATATCCGATCTATCTCCATCAATGATGAAATGTTCTCGGGCGATCATGCGATGGGTACTGCCATCACTGACCATTTCAGACGTTCTTCTACTGCTCTCCCTCCTCGGCGGTGGCGCTGGCTCGGGGGGGGACCCCACGGGTTTCGGATGCGGACTCCTTTTTTCTCACTCGCCCTATTTCCTTGGCGGAACTTAAGACTGTTGTGTGGGGCCTGAATAGTGATTCCTCCCCGGGTCCGGATGGTTTTCCCATTTCCTTTTATAAGGATTTCTGGGACGTGGTCTCGGGGGACGTGCTCGCGGTGGTCTCCGACTTTTGCTCTGGCAACCTTGGCTTTGATCGTATCAACAGGGCGCACATCGTGCTTATTCCGAAGAAGTCCCCAGCCCTTCGCCTCGACGACTTCCGTCCTATTGCCGTCTCCAACGCTATTTATCTCATTGTTGCTAAAACCTTGGCCAACCGTTTATCGCAGATCTTAGACGACCTCATCTCTCCGGTCCAAGGTGCGTTTATTAAAGGAAGACATATTGCGGATTGTATTCTTGTGGCGTCGGAGATTGTGGCTGATTGGAAGAGGGAGAAAAAGAAAGGAATTTTATGGAAAATCGACTTTGCTAAAGCGTACGATTCGATTGATTGGCGCTTTCTTTGGTCTGCTCTACATCGGCGGGGATTCCCGAATGTTTGGATTTCTTGGATGCGCAGATGTATCTCCACGGTCTCTCTTTCTGTGCTCATCAACGGCCGTCCGGTTGGGGGGTCCTTTCAGCCGCGCAGGGGGGTTCGTCAAGACTGCCCTTTGTCCCCTTTGCTCTTCGTTCTTGCCTCGGATGTCTTGTCTCGGATGGTGCACGGCGTCATTGATGCCGGCCTAACATCGGGCTTTGTGAAGGGAGGTTTATGCGTGCCTATTATTCAATACGCGGACGACACTATTTGCTTCATTGAGGGGGGCCCCGACGCGGTGGCTGGGATGGCGCAGACTCTCTCTATTTTCTGTGAGCTTTCGGGAATGACGAATAATGTTGATAAATGCAGTATGGTGCCCTTTGGCTTGTCGGCGGCGGAGGAAATTGAGTGCAGCCGTATACTTGGATCTCACATTGGGGAGCTTCCTCTCCCATACCTTGGTGTCCCTCTTTCGATTGGCCGGAACCGCTCTAATGACTGGAGGACTATTCTGGATCGGATGGAGTCGCGCTTGGCGGGTTGGAAGGCTTCTATGCTGTCCCGGGGCGGACGTCTTGTTCTTCTTAATTCGGTTCTCTCTGCTATCCCCATCTACTTCCTCTCGGTTCGGAAGATGCCGGTGGGTGTTCGCGTTCGTTTGGAAAAATGCATGCGTCGTTTTTTGTGGGGACGCGCGGACGGCAGTGGCCGCGGGATACACTTGATTGCTTGGGATGTGGTGACCCGGCCTAAGCGGTTAGGCGGTCTTGGCGTCCGTCACTTGGCTCGCGTCAATGAGGCTCTTCTCCTGAAATGGGTGCATAAGATTTGGGGCAAGGATGATTCCTTTTTTGTCAACGTGCTACGTGCGATCTTGGGCGAGGCCTGGAACACCTTCATGCGCGGGAGCTGCCACGTGCACTCCTCTCTCTTTTGGCGTTACGTCTTTGAGGCTTATCAAAGGAACTGCTCTTTGTTCTCTCCGGTGCTGGGGTCTGGTTCCGTCTTCAAGTTCTGGCAGGACGACTGGTCGGGGGGTGGCGCCCTTCAGCACCGTTCCCGTAGCTTTTTGCTCTGGCGGCTAATCGGTTGGCCTCTGTTGCCGACTACTGGATCATCGACGGTTGGTGCCCTTCTTTCTCGGGCATTCTCTCGAACCAACGCGCCAACGACCTTGCCTCCCTGCTGGAGGCTCTTTCCTCTTCCGTTTCCCCTACTGGTGGGAGGGACCATTGGGCTTGGAAGGACGGTCCCTTCTCCTCTCGCAAGGCCTTCTGTGCTCTGTTTCCTCCTCCCCCTCCCTTGGCTGCTCCCTTGGTTCGTGATTGCGCCTTCGTATGGGGGTTGCGCTTGCCCGCTCGGATCACCTTCTTCTTTTGGGTCTTTCGCCATCGGCGACTGTTGACTCGCGACCGGTGCGCCTCTTTCCTTCCCACCCCCAACGTCCAATGCCAGCTCTGCGGGGGGTCGGATGAGTCGGCCGACCACCTCTTCTTTCAGTGTTTGTCGGTGACTCGGATTTGGGACGATGTGGCCTGGGCTCGTGCGGCCAATACTGAGGACTTCTGCGATATCCTTTGGGTCAACAGAAAGCGACCCCGGTCGGATCTGCTGGGTCCCATTGCGCGCCTTTGGTCTATCTGGAGGGCTCGCAATGAGACTATCTTCTCGGGGACGCGTTTCTACAAGGAGAATGTGACATCCGCGGCCGTTGGTTTAATTTCAGATTGGTGTATATAGTTGGGCTACGGGGCCCGGTTGTTGTGTTTGTATGTTGTTAACTTGGCTTTCCCTCTTCCCACCTTCTTCCCCCCTTAACCCTGTAAGTATCTCTTTCTATACCTTTAGTTATATATAATACTGGGGCGAACACCAACGAGTGTCTCCCCCTTCTTTTGAGCTTCAAAAAAAAACTTTGGGAGAAAGATAAAGTGTGTAAGTAGAGTACAATAGTTCAACTTCTTGAGATCACTAATAGAAATGATTATGTCCATCTTCTTCTACTTATGATCCAAAAAATGAGATCTCATCTTCAAGGTTACTATGTAAGAAGAACTCAGTTGAGTGAAACTCATTCTTTGAGGTCCCTCTATAGGAGAGGCCCTTTCTCTGAGTTTTTGTATAGGTGAGCCTCCCCCTTAAGATTTTCATATGGGAGAGGACCACTCTAATTTTGATGCTTGGCATCAAATATTTTGAATGGACTTGTGTTGTTAGCCTACTGAAGCTTGGGATCATCTCAGACTATTGGTGCACAATTGATTTCATGAAGACTGACCCTTCTACTGCCTACCAACTAGGGATGAAAACGATCACATATGGATACGAATATAGGTATAATCATATCCTTATCCATTTTAAAATATGAATACGAATGCGGATACGAATATTGACAGATGTAAAAAATGTGTTATCATATCCTTAAAAACGAATACGAATGTAAAACGAATACGAATCGGATACAAATAATAACATAAATTTTTAATAGATTAACTAAAATATACATGTTTAGGATGGTTTACACATAAAATAGGTATACTAGATATAGTAATTTCATAACAATTATATCAACAATGGTGAATGCAATCATAAATTTTGTTGTTACGCAAAATTATAAATAAATATATTACTATACTTATGTACGAAAACAAATATATGAATACGAATGCGAATATTAGTGAATGTCAAAGTGATATCCATATCCGCATCCATTTTAAAACGAATATGAATACAAATGTCATATGTACAAAACGAATACGATAGCAGATCGGATACGAATATATTCACATTCGTTTTCATCCCTACTACCAACCATCTTCACCAAGCATCCACTCCAAGTACAGATCCCGTCTCAATGATATCTCCTCCATACGAGCATTTTCCTTGCAGTGACTACTTCGAGCGGGTCTCCTACCAGCACTTTAGAACATCTATCGAGTGAAGTTGAGTTGTGTATTTATTTTTGTAACAAGATGTAGCTTTTTTAGATTAAATTTTGAGGAGTCTTGAAGTATGAATTAGATGGGTAATTAGATCTTTCCAAGATCTAATTAAATCTCTCTTTAATCCCATATTGTTTACAGGTTGAACTCAATAATGTTGGTGGGGCTATAGATAGAGCCCTATACCCCTTGTAAACATTGAGAAACATAATAGAAGATCCAATCCTTAGTGGTTGTCTTATGTGGATTCATCCGCTCCTTATGGAGTAGGATTCCAATTAAATCCAAGTAATATGATTGTTCTTGATTCCATGTTCTCAATTTATATTTCCACATGATGGTCTTAAGAAGTTTCCGGTTGGGGACAACTGAGGGACAGGTCTAACGTAGAGAACAAGATGTGATCGACGACTTCCTTTGACAGTCTTATGGCCATTGAGACTGACTGCAAAGAAATGAGAGAATTCAAAAGAGACTTGTTATGTGGAAACCACTGCCCATTGTTCTAAAATGTTATACATATCGTAGATGACTGCTTCAAGTATGGGTTAATTTTTGTGGACTAATCATTGTCTTATGTCGAGTATTAACAATATTTTGATGTCTACCCACGGCGATAGTCATCCTCTAGCACGTCAAGAGAAGCCCTTGATAAATTGTTCTATTTGATTAATTTTTAAATTTTAAGATATTGTGGTATAAGAGTAAAGAAAATTACAGGTTGTAATGTGGTATCGATGCTTGTAGGTTTCGACACATACAAATGTATTTCTGCAGGGCCTATCATGTTAAAAAAACCCTAAATAATGATCAAAGAATGAGAATGAATTCCACAAAGTATACCATAGGACTAAGGATCCAGGCACGGAAGCATGCATAGTTTGGGTTAAATGGCTGATGAACACTTTCAAAGTTGGGATTTTTTCAGGGCTCAGACGAACTTCCATATTGAGCTGCAATCAAAACTTTTTCATCAATCCATAGATGATAGAGTTATAAAAGTTTCAGATTCCAATTCCAAACGATGCAACGCTTATTCATGTTTTGAACTTCCACTAAACTAATTAACTAAGATTGGTAGATCGAGCCCTTACAGGAACATCAAAAGCTCCAGTAAGCTACAAAAATGATGCCTATAAGCAGTATGAAACTTCACTGTAGTTAGTACAAATGTATGCACCTTGAATATAAAGATTGAGATCATAGAAAAGGGCCTAAATGGAAATCAGTTAACTATCATGGTGGAATGAAATGATGATTTAAAGCTACAGATTGCAAAAAATAATGAATTTCATCCAGACAGATGAAAGAACTGACTGTAGGATAAGGTACAAGAGGTTGAATTTATAGAAGACGGTGAAAGAATGAGTATGGCCCCACTATTACCAGCCAGCCATCAAAATTCAAAGTTTTAGCAAGCTCTGCTAATCTCTCAGCATACTCTTTAGCCAAGTCCCTTGTCGAAAGCAATTTGTTAGCCATAACTCGACCTTCATCCCATTCAAGGAGAAATGTCCCCAGTACCTTTACATGAAAAAATAGTGGAATCAGAACAGGAATAAATACCAGGGAAAATAACAGCATTCCCACAATGCACTTATGGATGAAATCTAGTCGTGAGGTCTGCTTTGAAAACAATAGGATGTAAAGTGGAATTTAGCACACCTGAATTCCATTCAAATGACATAAGATCGAGTTAGATTCAAAGGACATTAGATTGCACTTGCAGCCAACCCTACTTGAAGTGGAAAAAACATCCAAGAATTAGCATCTACTGCTAGTCGCTGCCTTACAATTTGTTGGAATATATGCGTCACTAGTGTAGATGGGTAAATGGATCTGGATTAGGTCAAGATAGAATCCTTAGAGCCCTATACATTAATGATTATATCTCTCCTTATTTTATTCCTTGTCGATTAAGTCAAGACTTGACCTACTCTTGGGGTTAGGATCAGTGTGTATTTATTTTATATATACAGTTTTCTTTTTCTTTCTTTTTTCCTTAATTTTTTTATTTATTTATTTTGAATTAAAATAATGATAATAATACACTATTAATATATGAATATAAATTGTTAATTAATGGGGATTAATGCTATTTACATGTGTTTTGTAAGGGATTTTAAGCCAAAATAGATGAATAAAGTTGATGAATTGGTGATTCATCAGCCCAAAAACCACAATCTTCTCCACCGCATTTTCGTAGGCAGCATACAAATGAGAGAATGGTTAAACCTCTCAGAATCACGGTTCCCCAACTGAAACTCCAACATTTCCACCACATTCCCCTTAATCACATCCAAAATTCTTGAAAGAAGTAGACCAAAAAGTCATCGAGACCATGAATGCAACTGCATTCAGATCAAACAGCACATCATGGACCTTCTGCACATGATTTGTGTTGTAAACAAAACCGCCTTTTAAAGAGGCGGCTTTTTTAAGTGTGTGCACAATCATATAATTTCTATCGTTGCCAGTTGTGCTTCTCATCCCCTCCATATTTTTGACCGTCTTCCTTATCCCCTTATTACAAACCGTAGTAATAGGTAAGAGAGTTAGACGGCAAACACTAGTTTAATTAATTTTGGATTATTTTATGGATTATTTTACATATATTACATGTGTTCTCTTTTCTCATAATCAGATCTTTTTGAAGTAAAAGAGCTTGTGCACCCATAAAGTGCACTTCTTTAAACTTCCATTCAACCAAAAGGCAGATGACATAGTCCACAACTCAAGAAACGATGCCGAACAATGCGCTACATATTCCACATACAAATGTTCATCACGAAATGTCACAACATTCCTGGCAACAAACAAGTTGGAAGAATTGTATTTTTGTCATGCGAATTAATCAATTTCAAGTGTAAAAATGAAACTAATTACGAAGATGGACGTGTGAAAATGATCAAGATTAATTGAGAGATGACATCTAAGGGATTAGTTGACAAGATTATGAGGTTATTTCATTTGATCATTTCCTCAAAAAAATATTTTATTTGATCAGTTGAAAGTTGTTGAAGATAAAGTGATGTTTCAAAATCTGAAATTGTGGTATTTATTTTATGTTGAGTATGATGAAGACATCAAGGACAATTCACATCACCTGATCTTAATGTGGAAAATTGTGTGGTTAAGTGAATGTTGAGAATGATCTAGAAATTGATCTGATTTCGGAGCCCACCCAGAGAATACAGATAATAAGATACAGAATGCATGTGATAAGATGGAGAATGTCCTGCTCATCCAAATAAAACAAAATAAAACACGCCTTAAGTCCATCATATTATGTGTGAATGTAACTGGTAAGTATGTAATAGATGGGTACTGAATCTCTCCAAAATTCCACTACCAAGCTTTCTTATGTAGTCCCACATCATCTACATGTGGGACTCCGATTTGTCTGCAGGACTAAATAAGAAGCCTCGCACACCCTTTTCTTCATTGAGAGCATTGAAACTATTTTGGTTATCCTCTCTTTTTTAATTTATTTGAAGTCATAAAACCCTTCGAGGTCCCTTATGTAATTATCTCTAACAGGGCTCTAAGGTTTCACGCTATATAAGAAACCTAAAATCTCGAGCGTCAAAAAAAAGAAACCTAAAATCTCATGAATAAATAATCCATTCATTCTCAGTTCTTCTCCACATGGTATCAAAGCAACGGTCCTAGACTGAGGATCATACCAAAGTATCCCTCCACCATCGTTGGCCCTTGTCCATCAGTGCCACTCCACCCCATCGATCGTGCCCCTCTTGCATGCCCTATACAGGGCCCCTCACAGCAAGCCATATCCGCCGCTAGGAACCCATCTGAATTATGGCACACGAGGCCTATCGGGAGTGCCCTGACTGTAACATCTGGTTTCCAATCAAACCCGGACCCGATCCGTTTTGGATCGATTAACCCAATAAAGTTGTTGGGCAATGCCAAACAACTTTAATCGATCAATTGATTGTAAATCAAAAGTCGATCAGGCGAAATCAACCAAAAATGGATCACTTTATAATGCACGCCGCGAAAAAGCCGCGATGCAAATTTGGAAATCGCAAAACAAATCGAGACCGTCATTAGATCCGATTCGACGAAACAAGACCAACGGAATCGACCGTTCGCCAATCGGAGGTCGTTTGATATTTTAAAACCGTAAAATTTAATCTCAAACCGAAACCGTATCACGAAAATTTCGGGCATTCAAACCCAATCAAAAGCATCTCAATATTATACTCATTTTGATCTTCGTTTGAGACAATCAAATTGAGATACTTCGCATCGAATTCCGACATTCAAGGAGCACAACACTTGGAGTGATTTCCACCTCCACTTGTCAGCCTAATAAGACCTCACCCCCCTTATAATATCATCCTAATGTTCTCTTTGTCTTTCCATTTTACCTCACTTTCTTCTCCCAAAAGGGCCCCCAAATCCTCAGACGAGGAGCTCCTGCAGCAGCCCCATTTCCAGCCTTCTGGAGCCCTAATCCCCTCTCTTCCTTCTTGTTGTCTTCATTCCAAAAAGACAAGAAGCTACTGCATTAAATCCAAGTGCCTACAGCTGCTCCCAGCAGCTGTAGCTGCTAATCAACAAAGCAGAAGGTGATGTTGCTTCTCTTGGAGGTGTTGATGCTCCTTGTTACCTTGGAGCTGCTGCATGCAAAAAATCCGATATCCATATAGGAGATCCAATTAGGTACAATCCTCACCAATTCTTTGCTGCCATACATGTACATCCAATCCCTTCTCTTGCTGCCATCTGTGGAATTTAGCATGAAATTAACTTCCAGTATAAAAAGCTCCTGATTTTAGAAGATAAAATTAAGAAATTGGAAAATTTTTCTCTAGCTGATATTGGGATACTGTATCAACATGTTTTTTTTAGTAAAGCTGCAATAAAGGAAATCTAATCATTGTGACTGTGATATCTAGCACATGATATATTCTAACTTTTCTTGGTTTGGAGAAAAGAGACAAATCCCAGAAAGGTTGTGTATAATACTGCTCCTTATGCATGACTAATAACATTTTTTTATATTGTTGTGCAATTAATATCCATAGTAAGCTTGAGTGCATAAATCAGAATTTTCATATCCCCCTAATCCTAAGCTTAAGTCCATTCAATATGCAGATGCTAAGTTTCCTGACAGCAAAATTATTTCAATGAGAATTAAGAGTATATGTTGAAGTGTTGTATCTAATTACTCCTTATATAAATAATATATTTATTATATTTCAAAAGTCACAGATTTTCTCTATTCGGGAATATTTGGCACCCTCTTGCATGCATTTATGTTTAGAATGGCATAATATCAATAGCACCAACTCTCTCACTATTGAATACAATATCTATGTTAAGATTTTAGGCCCAATCAGGGCCCTCGAATGTCTCTAATGTTGCCTATATGATGATGATTTAGTGGACTTTGCAATCGAAAGAGTTTTGGAAATAAATTGTTGCATAATTGGATCCAGGTGTTTCTCACCTTCAGTCTCAAAAGAACTAGTTTACTACATTGTTTCATTTCATTATTCAATAATCTTCCATGGATTCTGTCTATCATACCATATCTCCAACCTCTTATACTTTTATCTCAGAATAATATGTTTGCTTTTAGATACAGTGAAACTACAATAGTTGCTTTCATTTATTATCTCTCATCTACGCCACAACAAAATTTTCCAAAAGAGATTTCATTATACATGTGATTATTTTGCAAATGGTGAAAAGTGAACCTCATTTATATGTAATCATATACCCTAATGTTAAGCCAAGTCATTGCAACATTTCTCTCTTCTAATATTGAGATCGGCCTAGTTCCATTCTTCTACCTTCATTAAAGTTGCATCAAAAAGAATTGAATCAGGATGGTCCTTCAAAGAAATCTCGACCCTTCCAAATCTCTTTCTAAAGACGCAACTAAAGAAAACATGATCCATGTAAGCCTCTTTGTGACCATAGATGGGACCTCATGTATAAAAATTAGGAAACCGTTACCTCATGTTTAACCCTTGTTCACCAATCTTCCTATACTACTATCCAAAAAGCCAATCATACCAGATATGAATGTATGATTGTATAGTCAATGAACCTAGGTGGTTAATAAGAATCAAGTGACAATTGATATTAGTGCCACTCTCGGTGACCCTTACACCCGACCGAGCGAGGGTGCGGTGACCCTCAGCTGGGCGGGAGATAGGAAGCCCAGTTAGGGCAGCAACCGCCAAGTGTGCGGGTCTAGGATCCCAGTCCTTCTCACAGTTTTTACGCGAGCTCGCAGTGTTTTTACGCCTTGTTGGGATCCCGACTTTAGACCAGTTCCACTGACCCTTTGTTTTAGGATACCGAGGTAGGGGATCCTCGGTTTTTCAGTTTTACGTACGCGCTCGGTTGCCCGTACTAGTCGGGCCGTTTTCTAGAGCGACTTTTCCGGAAAGTCTCTCTCACCCGTCTCAGTGGTGTAGTTTGGGAGTAGACCTATCCTTCTATTGGACCGCACTTCCAACTAGAGGGCGAGACGGAAGAGCCATTTGTAGGCTTCCTCACCGCTTGAGTTTTACTTTCGCCAACAGACTTGGCGATAGTACATCCAGATCATCCATATCTACATCTAAATCCTTTAGAGTCACATCTGAGAAAATTGCAGTTAAGTTTGGAGGAAACTACAATTAAAATTAAGTTGATTTGAGGTGACTATAATCTGATTCGAAATCCCTATAAGTTAGTGGACGTGTTGGGAACTTAGTTAGGATGCATTACACAACACAGCATGCTTACGGAGGCACCCCAACCCTAAGGTACTTTTAATACCTTAGAGTAATAGTGTGAGGTTACACACAGACCAAGACCACAGACTATCCACTAACTTAAAAGAGTAAATAGAATTAAGGATCAAATCAATCATCATCATATCAGTCCATTATCAAAAACCATGACATAATCTCAATGACAAGAAATTAACATTTACATGTGCCATCAACTTTATATATATAAGATATACAATATGATCTCCAAGACCCAAAATCATGATCTTTAAAACGCAGGAAATCATTATATGTTAGGGTTTGTCATCTAAACTTTATATAAATATATATGGGAAGAATGGGAAAAAAGGGTGAACAGGTGAACTACATACCAAACAGTTGAAAACCTTTTTGCTTACGCAAGTAGTTGTAAATTGTACTTGTTCCACCTTTCTACTTGCTCTCTTTTGCACATAATAAATTACTTGTTAATTATTTTAAACTAAGGATTGTATTCACAATTGTGACTCATTTTCTTTCCTAAACATGTTTTGGCAGGTAAACAGCCTGTTGTTCAGTAGCTATTGATGTTTCCAGGAGACAAGGTATATACTAGACGGTATGGCTTCTTTTATCTTAGTTTTTGTTTAGTTGATAATGTATTATGCTTCTTTTCTCTTCAGTCAGATTTTTGGGAATATTGTATGTACTGTCAGTCACTGTACATGTTGTAAAATAAATGGACGTTAATGAAATGTAAATTTGGTGGCATTTGTCTCTATTAGCTTGGTGGTTATGAATGTGAATGTGAATGTCTTATATAGCTTCAGCGCGAAAAATTTCCCTTGTTTTTCTGTAGCTTGTGCGATCTCATGTGAATATAATAGTGCGAAATATGTGTAAACGGGTACCCGGATCCTCTGGGGATCACACTGACCAATCCATGAGGTGGTACAGGAGACCTACCGGCATCGTCGTGACCCATCGGAATCGCAACAACTCATTGATCGCCTGATCTCTGACCAATCCATGTGGTTGTTGGGGTTGTTCTAGTCAATCTAGGCTATGATCTACTCTGCTAGCTATCCAAACAGAGATTCTTGTTGATTTGTGGCAGACCTAGGCTGATCTGCGGCATATTTCCCAATGTTAGTCCCCGCGACAACCCTTAACAAGCGGCGCATTAAGCCTTGTCCAATCCAATCGTACGTAAGACATAGATAAATAAGGCACTTATACCAAGGACACTTGCGTCCTATTCCCATGCAAGTTTAAATCACTACATCTACTTCTTGATCTTTGTATCTGACCGCAATAACACGAATTCTATCGAGACCAAATCCTCGTATTCTACATCATCTATGCTGATTTAGGGAACTTCTAGCAAACTTTAGGGCATGGATAACTATGTGCTCTGGTGTTGTGCCTTCAAAGTGTTTGTTGACGATCACAGGAAGATTTTAATTCTCATAAGGAACCACTAAAGGAGGCTAATAAAGACCGGGTTCTGCCTTGGGGTCAACTATCATGTAATGACATGGATGACCAACAGCATTGAGTCTCACAATACGGTGAACTCCTGTACAAGGACATCGTAAAGGACATGTGGGATGAATTATTTAAGACTTATGCAAACTAACAAGTCACGTCTTGTCAATATCTATATGTAGATCTGGTCCTCATCTCGGGGGAATCCACTCGTGTGAAGTATTACCACCTCCTCACCAATCTCTGCGAGGAACTTGCCATCTTTCAGCTGACCTATTGTCCCAGACAAGTAATAGAGAGTTTAGAGAGGCAGGTCTACATATTTTTGGCCAGCCTACATCCTCGTTATTAGAATGTGAAGAAACACTTCTTTAGATCAGATACTCTACCTCCATCAAGGTCATATTTGATCGTGTTCAGGAGCTTGAGACTTCTACTGGTTGTACTTCCTCACAGCAGCCTGTAAAGAACTCTGCCTTCCTCGCCTCTAACACGACCAACACAGCTTTTGTGGAGAATGAGGCCATGGCTCTGGTTGTGGTCATGGTCGTGCTTTCTCACATGAAGGTTCCCAAGACCAACTAGGGGGATGACGTTGTCTCTGCCACCTACCTCATCAACAAGGTCCCCTCTTCTATTCTTAATGGGGTAACTCTTCTCTCCCTTTTGTATCTTGATGAGGAAGATTTTCCTCTTCCATTGAGAATCTTTGATTGCACTACCTATGTTGATAACTTTCAAACTACAGATAAAACGTCTCCCTGTAAAATTAGGTGTGTGTTCCTTGGCTACTCTCGAACCTAACAAGGGTATAGGTGCTATGACCTTTCTAGTCATGGCTACTATGTTTCTATAGATGTCACCTAGCTACTTTACTCAATCTATCAGTGACATTTTTTGAGAGGAAACATGGTGGGATCACAATTTGGGACCCACCTCTCGTATACGTGTGTATATACAAATAAGGTAAATGTTACATCAAACTACATTTGCCAAGCTACAGAAAGAGCCCTACAATGCCGAGTATATTTTCAACACTAAACAATTGTCCCCAAAAATAACCGTGTTCCTGGCACAACCAAATCAACCACACTAAAGCAAAGGGGAGCGAACTGTCCTCATGCCTGAAGCTACGGACCGCTCTAACATCCCTCCAAAAAGTGTCGCAATCTAGTCCCACCATCCATGCGATGTTGGCACGATTACACACCTTAGCTGAGCATGGACATGAGAAGAACAAATGATCCATATCTTCCACCGTCACCCACACCTATCACAGGTAATATCCTCCACCCCCAACAGCTGCCCCCAACGACCCTTAGTTAGGATCCTCCCAAGTATAAGTAGCCAGAGGAAAACCTTAACCCACTTCGGTACCCTACACCGCCAAATCAACCCCTTGTCTACACTAACCTCCTCCCGAACCTCCATCCTACCCTTGACTAAAAAATGATACGCCTTCTTCACCAAGAACCTGCCAGCTCCCATGGCAAAATGATCTATGCCCGAAGTCGGACCCTTGTACTGGAATAGCTCTATCTGAAGAGCAAAGAACTCCTCCACCCTCCGATCCAACAGGGCGACGCGAACACTGGACACCAAGCCCCATGGTCCCACACATGTTGAACACTTGCCTCACAATACCCTTCCAACCTCATGAGGCGCGGGTAACGGTCTCCCACCACCCCATCTCTCGTCCAATCATCTCTTCGAAACGGAAAACATGTTCCATCCCCCAACACTGGTCTCAACTTAACGGCGATCTCCGAAACAACTACGGTAATCCCCTTCCATAATGAGGACGGCAAATGTCCTCGGGTGACCCCGGCGACATGGTGACACGATAGATCTTCCTCAACAATCGACACACCAAATCCTCATATTTCCCCCATAGTTGAACCACCAACTTTGCCATAAATACTTTGTTCATTTCCTCCATCCGCAGCACTCCCAAGCTGCCCTTCAAGTGACGTCCGTCAAAGTGAAATGCACTCCAGGTAAATGGAAGACCATCGTCTTCCCAAAACAGTCCAAGCATGTGTGGTGCCTCTCCGACCAATCTATGCCTAAAATGATGCTAAAGTTCTCTAACTGAATCAAGAATAGGAAAGCGAGCATTCCATGCCCACCTATTTGCACGACTACATCCTCCACTACTTGGCGGATGAAAAACAATGGGCCCCCTGGGCCCTTGATGTAGTATGGGGAAGCAACCTCCATCACAGACTTGCCCAATGTGGGCACCATACAATGTGTAAGGAAGAAATGTGTAGCCCATGAATCAAACAATGCATGTAAAGCGATCCCTGGGCTGAAATCATACCTTTGATGACCGATCCAGAAGCATGGGCATGCACTTGTGTCACTGTGTTCAGCTGTCCTTATGACGACGCACTAGATCCTGCAACACTGACTGTCTGTTGTGGGCTCGCTAGAAGTCACGGCCTCCTCAGCAAGATCCTGATCCTTGAAACTATCCGGAAGACCCAGCTGGTCTTCCACTCTGCTGCTGCGTGCCTGAGCTATTGGCACGCAAAGGGCATTGGGCCTTGAAGTGGCTCGGCTGTCTACAAAGGTAACAAGTACGGCTGCCTGCCTGTGACAAGCTCCCTCCAGAAGCAAAACTATCGCCTCCAGACCTTCGACTCTGTGTCTGCATAGGGGGGCGAGAAGCAACAGAACCATGGCCTGCCAAGGCTTGCCCCAAGGTAGAGAATGGTGTGAACCTACTAGTTGACGGTGTCGTCGCAATCGGGTGGTGACGACGAACTCTACAGAACTGAGAGAAGTCCCGACGTGCAACTATGCTCGGTTGGGGTAGAGGTAACTGTGACTGACCTCCCTGTAACCAGCGTTGTGTAGCCTCCCACTTTGTCTCCTTCGCAGTAACCTCCTTGATGGAGGTAAGGTCCAAGGTGGAAAGTTTGCCTTGTACTTCCTCGTGCATTTCTCGAATGACCTTTTGCAAGTTCTCCTGTAGGTAAGCTGTCGTAGCAAGGGAATGGCAAGACAACTCGATGTAGCGGATCAGGTACTCTTGGGTCGTCATAGACTCGACCCTGTCTCGGCTCAACAAACTCTCTTTTCTGATCCTCTACCCAATAGTCCAGGTAGAACTCTTCATGGAACTCGTCAAAGAAGATCTCCCAAGTGATGGGCTCGGTCAGATGCTCCTTGGTGGCATTCCACCACCGCTCTGCGTACGCAGCAAGAGAGTACTCTACAAAAGATACCCAAGTGTCCTCGAGTGTGTGTATCATCCTTAAAACTTTGACCACATGTGCCATCCACAGCTCTGCATCATCAGGGGTGGTGGTACCGAAGAACTGGGGTACCATCGCCCGTTAGACATGCCGCATATGTGCTTTGATGCCTCTGTAAGGCATCAGTATCCTCCATCTACTCAGGCTCCAAAGAGAATGACGGGTCGACGCCCTCCTCCCGGTCTTGAGAGGGGCGGTAGGAGGAGGAGTCCTGCTGTTGGAGCCGTTGCTTGAGTGCCTCTTGGCGTTGTTGGATACCTTGCACAGCTTGTACAAGGAAGGCCAGTTGTTACGCAAAATCTGGATCTACACGAGGCGGCATGGTTCTGCATAAAGAACCAGAACATTAATACTTGCTTTACTCATGAGAGGCATTAAGAGAGACATATGGACATGGATGTAATATGATATTTTCATGTGGACTCGTGCTGGGTCAGAAGACTTCCAACACTATTCAATATTCGAACATCAATGAGGAATGATATGCGTGGAATGGAATGGAGTACCAGTGCTCTCATACCAAACTGTGACGTTCGTCAAAGTGAAATGGTGGTACTCCAGGTAATGGAAAACCATCGTCTTCCCAAAACGGTCCAAGCATGCGTGGTGCCTTTCCAACCAGTTTATGCCTAAAATGATGTCAAAGTTCTCTAACTGAATCAACAATAGGAAAGCGGGCATCCATTCCCACCTATACGCACGGCTACATCCTCCATTGCCTAGCAGATGATAAACAATTGGCCCCATGGACCCTTGATGTAGTATGAGGAAGCGACCTCCATCACAGACTTGCCCAATATGGGCACCATAAGATGTGCAAGGAAGGAATGTGTAGCCCCTGAATCAAACGATGCATGTAAAGCGATCCCATGGGATGAAACCATACCTCTGACAACCGATCAAGAAGCATGGGCCTGCTCCTGTGTCACTGCTCAGTTGTCCTCGTGGCGATGCACTAGATCCTGCAACACTGATTGTTTGTTGCGGGGCTTGCTGAAAGTCATGGCCTCCTCGGCAAGATCCTGATCCTTGAAACTGTCCGGAAGACCCAGCTGATCTTCCACTCTCTTGATGTTGCATGCCCGAGCTGCTGGCACGCAAAGGGTATTAGGCCTTGAAGTGGTTCGGTTGTTTACAAAGGTAACAAGTATGGCAGCCTGCATGTGATAAGCTCCCTCCAGAAGCAAAACTACTGCCCCCAGACCTACGACTTTGTGTCTACATAGGGGGCGAGAAGCAACAGAACCACGGCCTGCCAAGGCTTGCCCCAAGGTAGGGGATGGTGTGAACCTGCTAGCTGATGGTGCCGTCACGGTCGGGCGGTGGAGACGATCTCTTCGGAATCGAGAGAAGTCCTGACGTGCAACTCTGCTCGGTTGGGGTGGAGGTAACTGTGACTGACCTCCCTGTAACCGGCGTTGTATAACCGCCCACTTTGTCGTCTTCGTTGTAACCTCCTTGACGAAGGTAAGGTCCAAGGTGGAAAGTCTGTCTTGTACTTCCTCCTCTCTTCCTCCTCTCCTCCCCTCGCCGAAACACCGTCGGAGATCGTCGGAGTGCCTCGGATCGACGATCCAAAACCATCTCCGTGTAGAGGAAGTCCAAGGCATCCCCGTGTGCGGCTTTGCATTGCGAACGGAGCACCGAGCACCTCGTTCTTCGTGGGTGAAGAAACCGAGGTTGCATTGTTTTCTTGCGCGCGATGTTCCCCTTCCCTCTTGTTGTCGGGTTCCACGCGATTCTCAATTCTAAGGTGCATCTGAGCCCCCCTTCTCATTCTCTGTACAACTCTGTTAAATGTTTGTTTTTGAAGTCCCCAAGTAGTGATTTTTAGCATCTGGTGCTGCTTTCAGCACACGAAAGAGGCAATGTACAGACCCGAAATCTTTGGATGCTGGACATTGTATTCCTGCTTCTATTGGCCTTGGGGGCAGCGATGGTTGACTCCCTTTAGAGAGGGATATGAGATGATTATTCACTAAGATGCACTTAAAATGTTCTTGTGTTAGGAACTGGATCACAGCAGTTTCATTCTGATATTGTAGTACTTATCTTAATATGATTCCTATTTTCTTCCTCGATTGGATTATGTTCTTTGATCAACTTGGCATTATCCTGGTTTCAAACTTTTTATTTGACGAGCTCCCTTTGTTATCATTTTGTTTTGTTAATTGCATACTTTCTGCACCTATATGGTTGCAATTTATGAGGCATATTACACACTAAACCAATCTCGTTGAGTAAAACAATCATAATTGCACTACCAGCCAAGTTTTCTTTTTCTCCTGAATTTAGTGGCACAGGCTGCACAGAGATATATTGGTTATGAAGAGATCTGATTCTGGTGATAATCCATTTAGAATCTTAGATCCCGCCATATACTTTAAGGCATCAACAGTGTATCCCTTTTAGTAACTTAGTACAATATAAAATAGGTCTTCCTCATACTTTTCTTTCAAATTCTACCACTGCCGAACTAGAGACATGGTTGGCAAAAACAATTATAATATGTTAGTGCATTTGGACTTGCTCTTTTGTCCACGTTGGGGCTTACTTCTATATCCCTTGTTAATTCTATTTAAGATGCACATGTACTTGTTAGGAAATCAAGACATGGATGTGCATTCCATGTTCTTGCTCCGTGATTTCATATGAAGGGAAACATACCTATCTCTTGTTTGGCATAGGTCCATAAAAGATAAGGGATCTTGTGAAGAAGTGACATTTATCTGGATAGTCCCCTGCACCCTGCTGGGACTTCCACCTACTACAATATGGGGAAATCACTTGAACTTGGGTGCATCACAGTTTTTCGTTAGAGTTCTGAATAATGAACATCAAAGGGTACATATTGCAGCACTAGAAACTTGTAGATGGCGCATAATCTGCCACACAAAAACATCGAAAGGAATAGATGTTTCTGTCTTGACTTTAATGAGTATCGGCTAGTTTTTTTTCTTGTCGGCCTGCCTGCAATCATTCTGTCCATAAGATTATATTATGATATTTAAATAATCCAGTCTGTAAAATGGGTTACAATGTACTGGATTCTAGTCACCATTTTTGGATGTGACCATTTGCTTGTATATCCTCTTTGATCAACAAGTTCTGTGTATCCAAAGGGGTTGTATTCACAACCTCGATTTTTGCAAATGGGAGAGGATATCATATATAAATGATAATTTAACAGGTTTATCTAGATAGAAATAGCTGCAAGAATCCAACCAGATTGTTGATTGTTTTTTTCTATCAAGAGGCTTTATCAAGCACAAGTCCATGTTGCGGTGATTATCTTATGTGGCATGCGGGTAGATGGAGTAGTTGCCATCAAGGGAGGGGCATGCACCCTTGGAGCCTCGGGTAGAAGCCTAGAGAGCCGCGATCCCGACCGTTACTATGTAGCTGCGATGGTTGGAGGACATGTTGCTTGGCACACCAAGGAGTCACCACGCGGTGTTCAGCCTCAGCCAAGGTTGCAGAAAGCAGTAGTCGGTGCTCGATCGGTGGGGTCACTGACTAAGGATTAATCGGCAGTCGGGCGACTAATCGAATTTAGTCAGCTATTAGTCGGTTTTGAATTTTTTTAATTGTTTTAAATATATAAATCAATTTTTATATACATATTCTATATATTTACATTGATTTGTACATCTTCTATTCTATCATAATGAAATAAAAGAAGTAATTGTCTTCAAATATAACATTAAGTATATTAGAATAAGTTTGCTTTTAAAAAAATTGAAAAACTAAAAAAATAAAAAACCTCTATGTAAAAGTCAGCCTTGTTGTCGGTCGACTAGGCCAACTAGTCAGCCCGATTAGTCAGGTTGACCGACTAATGGTCGACTAGGCCTAGTCGAGTCGGCTACCCCACCGACTCGACTAGTCGGGCCGACTAATCGGTCTAGTCGGCCGACTTCGAGTGCAGGCCAAGTACTCATGGTTGGTAGTCTAGTGTTTCGCTTGTTCACTTAGGGTTAACACTCGTGTACGGGCCAGTGTAGGCCACATTGGTCGGTATTCCGAGTTGCAGCACTAAGAGGGGAGTTCCGGGAAATATAGTTGATGATGTTGGGAATGAGATATAATTCTCCTGTGGATTGGGTTAGTCGCGATGATTAACGGGTTGGAATCTTAATTGCGAATCAGAATTACAATTGTGAAGTGGGGCTAAGTGTACGTGTTGGGAACTTAGTTAGGATGCATTGTATCCTACCACATGCCTACGGAGGCACCTCAACCCTCAAGCATTCTTTTTGCCTTAGAGTCATAGTGTGAGGTCTCATCCAGACCAAGACCACAGACTATCCACGAAGCTTAATTACTCATATTCATATCAAATAATAATAATTAAAATGTAATCTTTGTGAGATCAGTTTATCCAGTTGTTTCTTTTGCACACTTTTTGCATGCATACATGTATATTTTGTGGACATGGATGGACAATGGAATATATTGTGAATAGGTTGAATGGAAAATAAGCTTAAATTCCAATGTATTATGTTATTTTCTCATGTTTACTATGTATATCATGTGAATCGAATGTGGAACGTACGTGCGTGGAATTGATTTCCCGGGTACCCGGATCTTAGGAGGACGGACGTCACACTTCCTCTTCGGCGTCATCACCATATCCCAATCCACCAAGTGAAGGCCCTTCTTGTTATGACTACCATCCGCCAAAAAAATCCGCATGATGGTCTCAAACTTACTGCGCACTTCAATAGGCAATGTCCTTGTGGAACAAAAGAAAATTGGGATAACTAAGTGAACATGCTTCAGAAGCACCAACTTCCCACCCCTCGAAAGCATCGATGCCTTCCAACCTGCCATCCTCCCCTCCAGTCTCTCCAACAACACCCTCCAATCCTCAGACCTTGGCTTCCCCGCCACCAATGGAAGCCCCAAGTACCGAATAGGCAGAGCAGCAATAGGGCATCCCAGCACCCTAGTCGCATGTCGCAAGTCCTCCTCCGAAAGGCCAAAGGGGACAACCATCAATTTCTCCCTATTGATTTGAAGCCCGAAAATATTCCTAAAAATGTCCATGATAAGAGATGCACGTGTGATCTTCTCCGTCTCAGCCCCAAGAAACATCATCATATCATCAGCATACTACAATATTGGTATAGATACCTCCTCCCTCATGTACCCAAAACACCAGTCTTCATCAGATGCCAACCTCATCATCATTGCTAACGCATCAGCCACAATCACAAAGAGAAGCAGTGCCAGCGGCAACTGATGAATCCCGGATTCATCTACATTATTCTATATTATTATCTCTCTATCTTAAGAAAATCAATAAAATTCACTGACAATTCTTATTAATAATTTAGTATTGTGAATAAATACATATAATTATTATACATTAATATACCTATTATTGTGCAATTATGCTATGTAGTTATTAATTATTAAAAATCCAATAAAAATTAGAATAGTATTGCATATAATTATTTTAACCTAATGAATAAAATAAAAAGGCATAAAATGAGAAAAGAAATTAAAATTTGGTAATTTAATACATTAAATTACTTGCAAAAATATTCTATATATATAGATGATTTATTTTCTCTTTGACTTCTTCATGAAAGTTGTAGATCTCATTGAGATCTACAACTTTCATGTTGAACATTTTTTCTAATTCTTTTTTCCTTTATTTATTTTCTATTTTATACTGATTTATGTATTTAATTTAATTCTTATTGGGCCACGTGGCGCCATCTGGATGCACTAGGTGGTGTCATCTGTATTTAACTTAATTCTTATTGGGCCACGTAGCGCCATCTGGATGCACCAGGTATACTATTCAAATTTTCACAAATCTGAGTATGAGATCATTACTTTTGATTGTATTAATCGCATGTCACTCAGGAGCGGAAGGAGCGTGGTCATGCCTGATCGGGCAAGGGAGATGGAGAGGACATCTAAAGCTCGCCCTGAGGAGACTTCATAGGATAATGAGGCCAGGCATTGCCAACAGAATCTTCATCATGAGGCGAAGACACCAGCGAGAAGGAAGAGGAGTACGAGAGCTACACTGCAGTACGGAGAAGATTCAGAGTCTACGGAGGACCTTGCGCCTTTGGTTGAGGAGAATGCATATTCAGCAGGCATTCCCCAACCTGTAGTAGATAATTATGTTTCAAATTCCAAATTATTTAAAAGATTCAGTAGGGAAGAACTCTTTTATTAGAAATAAAGATCATGCTTCTAGTTATGATTCAGAGTCTTCACATTCTTCTGCTTATTCAATCCCTTCCCCCCGTGCTCTTACGGCAGGAAAGCTAAATGTCAAGACGATTCAGAAAGATGATCCTGAAATGGTACGGTTTTGCAAAGATAATATTATGGTGAAAATGCCATTTGATGAGTATGTAGTGAGTCATCCTGCTTTTCAAAAGTACTTGAAGATACGTTGTATACCGAGCAGGGCTACCAAGAAGAAACCGAATAGTTATGTCAAGACATGTGTCGCCGGTTGCAACTATTTATTGTCTAAAGAACCAGCAATTACCAAGGAAAAAGAGAGATTTAGGCGTACATTATTTGGTGAGTCATATTGATGATATAGCATTTGCACGCACTCTCCTCGATAATGGTTCTTCAATCAACTTAATTCCTTTTGCCTTGTATGAGAAACTGGAGTTGGGTCCATTTAGGAAATCAAGAGCATTACTCCAAATCATAGATAAATCTATGAAGAAGGCATAGGAAGAGGTCAATGATGTTATTATCTCGATTGGGGGATAAGATTACAGAGTGGACTTCACTTCGTTGAAATGGATACCCCTAATCATTGGAGAGATTCACAGATCATCCTTTGGCGGCCTTTCCTTCAGACCGTTGGAACTTCATTCGATTATCAGATGGGGATGATGAAGTTTCGTTCTTCAGATGGAGAAGTGGAACTCAAGATGAAGCAAACGAAACGGCAAAGACCTGACTCTGAATCAAGTACAGATTTCTCTTCATCATCCGAGGCAGATTGCATATTTGTTAGCATAGTTGGGGTGTGGAAACATATCCCGACAGGAATGAGCGAGACCCTCTCCTCCGGAGAGGATAGTGTACAAGATGCAGTTTGCGATGTACTACCACATTTCTTGAGAGACAGATCATCTATCTATTCCTTTGATGACTCAGAAATCTCAGATATGTCAGTTCCCACTCTTAAGGAACAGTCAAAGGAGTCAGATTTAGAGTCGGACACGGCTTTGCCCGAACTACCGCATTTCTTTGGTGATCCGACTCCTTATCCAGTTCAGTTGGTGGCCAGCGCTAGAGCACCACCTTCATGCAGCATGAAACTAGATTCAACGACAGTTAAGATGGATTTGCTTGATGATACTACATTACTATAGCTGAAGCCGATACCTCCTATACTAAAGTATTCCTTTCTTATGGGGGCTAAGAATAGATTTCCTATCATCATTAGTTCTAAGTTGACTGTAGAACATTAGTCTAGTCTGTTAGAAGTACTTGAGAAGGATCGCAAGGCTATAGGATGGACTGTGTCAGATCTAGTGGGTATTAATCATGTCCTTTGCGCACACCATATTTATGTTGAGGAAAATACTAAGTCTTCCCATGAATTTCAGAGAAGACTTAATCCAAATCTTTAGGAATTAGTTAAAAAAGAGACTGAGAAATGATGTGGAGAAGGATTCATATACCCCATATCTGTCTCCAAGTGGGTGCCCCCCCTTACATATTGCTCCGAAGAAGTCGAGAATCCATATGGACACCAACGAGGAGGGAGTTGAGATCGCGACACGAGTACCCATGTCGTGGCACGTTTGTATCGATTACAGACGTATGAATGCTGCGACCAAAAAAGATAACTTTTCCCTACTATTTATTGATCATATTTTGGAGAGATTGGCGGGGAAAAAGTTCTTCTATTTTCTTGACGGGTACTTTGGCTACAAACAAGCAGCCATCGCCCCTGAAGATCAGGAAAAGACCACTTTCACTTGTCCTTTCGGTACGTACGCGTTAAAGCACGAGCCTTTTGGATTATGCAATGCCACAGGTACTTTTCAACGGTACATGATCGTCGTATTTGCCGAAATGGTGGGAGAATTCCTGAAGGTCTTCATGGACGATTTTCCGATCCATGGTAATTCATTTGATACATGTTTAGGGCACTTGGACCGAGTTCTTCAAAGGTGTAGGCATGTCAATCTGGAACTCTCATAGGAAAAGAGTCATTTACGGTTAAGAATGGGTAACGTGTTGGGGCATGTCATCTCTAAAAAGGGAATGGAGGTAGACCCTACCAAGGTGGATGTGATCAAGAAACTTAATCCATCAACCAACATCAAGTCAGTGTGATCATTTCTAGCGTATGTTGGATTTTATAGGAGATTTATTCAAGATTTTTCTAAGATTGCCAGTCCACTGACTGAGCTCTTAGGAAAGGACGCCGAGTTCAATGTAGATCACAAGTGTCTAGAGTCGTTTGAGCTATTGAAGAGAAAGATTTGTAACTCTCTTATTCTGCAGGCTCATGATTGGTCTCTTCCCTTTGAGATCATGACTGATGCATCGAATTTTGCTATAGGAGCCGTATTGGGGCAGAGGTAAGATCGGATTCCATTCGCCATTCACTACGCGAGCAAAATTTTAGACTCGTCTCAAAAAAATTACACTGTGACCGAAAAGAAAATGCTCGTCATAATATGGGATTTGGAGAAATTCAGGTCTTATATCTTAGGATCAAAAGTGATAGTCTACATAGATCATTCAGCATTAGGTATCTAATGGAAAAAAAGGACGCGGAGGTGCGTCTTCTTAGGCGTATATTATTGCTCCAGGAGTTTGATTTGAGATTAAGGATAAACTTGGAGTTTCAAATGTAGTAGTTGATCATCTGTCAAGATTAGAGATGAAAGATTCTCCTGATGCGGAACCAATCAGGGAGACCTTCCCAGTGAGTCGATCTGTGATATTGACTCACTTCCACGGTATGCCAACATGGTGAACTACCTTGTCTCCAAGCAAGATCCATGTGGTTGAACTAGGAGCAGTATTAACCAACTGAAGTCATATTCGAGGAGATACCATTGAGAGGATCCATTCCTCTTCTTCGAAGGGTCGGATTGTATCTGGAGAAGGTGTATTGAGCTAGAGGAATACCATAGTGTCCTCACGTATTGTCATTCTCTTGAAACTGGAGGACACCATTCAGGAATAAGAATTACTCATAAGGTACTTCAATGTGGACTCTTTAGACCGGCCTTATTTAGATATGCCATTGTATCTATACAGTCGTGCACTGTATGTCAAAGGATGGGAGGGACAGTTGGCTATAGAGATGAGATGCCCATGCAGCATATGATTTTCTTTGATGTTTTTTATGCATGGGGCATAGATTTCATGGGTCCTTTTTTCAATAATCATGGATTTGAGTACATCTTGTTAGCAGCGGATTATCTGTCGAGATGGGTGGAGGTTATGCCAACCCGAGCCGCAGACAGTAGGACTGTCTGTAAGTTCATAAAGGATCACATTATTTTAAGGTTCGGGGTCTCAAAAGTTATGATACCTGATGGGGTAGCCATTTTGTGAATAGAGATGAAATCATTAGCTAAGGACTATCATTTTGAGCATCGAGTAACTAGTTCTTACCACCCTCAATCGAACGGCATGGAAGAAATTTCTAATATGGAGGTGAAGAGTATACTTCAGAAGCTGGTCCGTCCAGATAGGAAGAAGTAGTACCAACTATTGGACCAAGTTCTGTAGGCCTATAGGACGGCATACAAGACTCCTTTGGGTACTTCACCTTTTAAAATGATTTATGGCAAGTCATGTCATTTTCCCGTTGAATTGATTCGCATGTTTGAGTGGGAAATAAAGAAAATAAATTGGAGCGGGCACTTAAGAAAATTGTGTAGAGACATGAACCTCAATGAGCTTGTGGAGATCCGCAAACCGAGCATATGACAACAACATGATCTACAAGGACAAAGTTAAGAAGTGGCATGATTCGCATATTAGTGCAAGAATTTTGTCTCTAGACAGAATGTATAGTTGTTTAATGCAAAGTTAAAGATCTTCCACGAAAAATTAAAGTCTAAATGGATGGGTCCTTATATAGTGAAGGAAGTGCATGGCAATGGCAGTGTAGAGTTATCTGATCTCACAAATAGTGCACATTCCTTCTTGGTCAACGGGAAGCTGTCAAGGTACAGAATGGTGGCCCATGCAGCCGTATATGCGTACTTGGGCCCCCTAACGCACTGAGTATTCGATATTCGGTCAATATGCGCTCAGAGGGCATATGTGGCCCGACTATCCTGCACATGCGGTCGCTTTTGTATTAGAGCCCCCTCACGAAAAAATGGTAGTTTTATTTCCCTTAAAACCCTAAAGCAAACCCAATGCCTCTCGCAAGACACATATACCCTCATGGAATCCTCGATTTTTCTCCTCACAACCCTAGGTGATGCGATTTGCTCCTCCGTCTTCTTGTGTGGTTTGCTCCTTCACCTTCCCTGGGGGATGTGAGCTGCTCCTCCGCCTTCCCTGAGCGATGCGAGTTGCTCCTCCACCTTCCCTGGGCGACGTGGGTTGCTCCTCCGCCTACTCTCAAGGCTCGAGCTGCTACTCCTCATCTTTCATGGGCAGCGCGCGAACCTACACCTTTGTCTTCCTTCGAGAAAGTGCTCATCCTCCTTCCTTCGAGCCTCTGCACCTCTGCTTACCTTCGGCCAAGGCCTCTGCCTTCCCAAGGTAATGAGTGTTGATGCTCCTCCGCGGAATCTTTGCCTCCAACAGCCATCGGGCACTCTCCTTGTCTTTGCAACCACATTTTTTTCTTTGTTATTGAGTTATTGATTGTTGCTCGCAATTCAAATCTATTGTTTTCAAATAAACTTGTATTATAGTTATCAAATCTATTTTTTAATGAGTTATAATTTTCTTTTCTTGAGAATAATCAGCAAGGAAGAATGAATTTTATAGTATAAATTAGAATAACATAATTGCAAAATAAGACAAATAAGTAAAAATAGATTGATATAAGATAAAATCTATGGAAGAATGAAAACTTAATTTTATACAATAAATTTCTTTCTATTAATGCATGCATTCTTTTAACTTAATTTTCATTTTATTGTATATAAATAAGCTATGTACTAATATAAAAAAGATCCAAAATATCTAAAACTAACAAATTAAATCATAAGAAAATACTTATGAAAACTATAGGCATAAGATAGTTAAAAGAAATTTAAATAGATTATATCTATTTCTAGATAAAATATTTTTAGTTTAGTCCAATTTTTAAAATGTATATATCATTTATTTACATACAAAGTACCATACAAATATAAAAGGCATAAATAAAATAATACAAATGCTTGAAAAGAATAGGTGAAATGTACTTATAAGTTACTTCGTAAATTCATAAATTTTTAAATAAGTTGAATTTAAAAAATTCTTTTAACAAAAAAACTCCAAATACAAAATACATAAAGTTTCATTAAGAATCTGACCACACTCTATCATCTTTATATGGGTGTCTTACTTTTGCATTTTGTCCAACTCATCAATTTAGCAATTCTTGCCCATTAAGAAGCCTCTACTTTCCTTATTTATCTACCATTGACTGCCCTCGGAGCGTCAAGTGATAGAAAGTTGAATGGGATATCGTTAAGAGTCTTCTCTTTCATGGATGTTTAGACTCTCAACGATAATAACAAGTGGAGATGAATAATTGTTGTTGGAGTATTCGTGTATGCGCCCATTGAGTTGTAGCAGGGTAAATGGATCCTGGAGAAGATCCATTTACCCCACCCAGTTGTTTAGTCCCACATCGTCTAGTGGTGGGACTTGGAGGCTCGGGAGAGGCTATATAAGGAGCCCCAGACCTCCTGTACTCATTGAGAAAAAGCAATGCATAGCATGCCCCTTTGAGGGCTTCTCCCGTGGTTTCATCCCGCTCCTCACGGAGTAGGGTTCCACGTAAAATCACGTCTTCTTTATATTTCTTTATCTTTTTCCATGTTCGCTTCCGCATGTTTATTTTCTAACATGGTATCAGAGCGGGTTCGGTTCTCGAGGAATTTATGTTGAAGATTTAGTTTTTGTAATTCGTTCGAGATTCGATGTTGGGGTTTTATCTTGAAAATTTGTTTGTTTGAAGATTTTTTGTAATTGGTTGAGATTCAAATCTGTTTCTGAAGATCCTAAGGCATCTAGGGTTTCTGAACCCTAGTTTCGATTATGGGTTCTCAAGAGGGGAACAACTCCAGAGCCTTCCAGCCACGACAACGTGAGGCGGCGCACCTTCCAGTCGTAGCCGCACGATCACAGGCGGCGTTCCGCCCTTTGGATGCGCGCGACCTCTCCCATATCTACTCCAGACGGCGCTCTTGTCATCCAGATCCTCCTGCGCGCAGAACGAGGCCTAGGAGCATCCCACTTTCAAACGGCGTCGCATACACGAACGCGCTCCATCGTTGCAGGCCTCTCCATGGCACAGGCGGCGCACTGCGACGCTCAGGCTGCTCCAGACGGCCCGTCTTCATCAGGCGATCAACAGGACTCGCGCAGGCGGTGCGCTCCTTGCGCCGTACACCCACCATTTACCCTGCACATATCGCGCGCACAAGGCGCGCCCTCCTCGTCCAATCGCCTCCCTGGCCAGGCGCCCAAATCGGCATAAAGGGTCAATCGCACACCTCCCAGGCTTCAGGCGGCGCGAGTTGAAGTCCCCTTGCACGCACGCGTGCATCTCCCAAGCACCCATCCCCCGCACACGCAAACTCCCGATCCAGCAGCAGGAAACAACCGCGAGCGACAAGCCCTCCTCGCGCGAGACCATGTCGTGATCCTCTTCTCCAGGCTGGTGCCGCGCGCACCTCAGCCCCTAGTGCTCCCTCCAGATCAGAGACGGCGGCGGCGTCATTTCTCCAAGGGGTTCCCAATCGTGGGAACCCTAAGGGGAATCGGGTATTAAATAAGAAAAAAAATCTTTTGATGTCAAAAGTCACAACCGTAGAGAGCCAGCCCTATTAAAAAAAATGGTCATTTGTGGGTCGTGTTTTTGCTTTCTATTAGAGAGAGAGAGAGAAAAGAGAGAGGATTGAAACCAATGAGAGTGGATTGGACCCAATGGGCCAATGGAATGTAAAAAAAAGGGGGGGGAGAAGAAGAAGGGGGAGGATGCAAGTTTAAAAAAAAAAGAAAAAGAAAAAGAGGCTGCGTACAAGAAAAAAAGCCATACGCAAATTTTTTGCAAAAAAAAAAATGAAATGAAAAGCCGTAAAAAAAATTGGTTCAACGGCTTAAAAAAATTTTGCGAAAAAAAAGAGCCGTAAAAAAAATATATGAAACGGCCAAAGCTATCCATGTTTTGAGGAACCGAAAAAAATGAATGATGAAATCGGCTGATTGATGATTTGCACCCCCACTTTTATCTTGTCTTCTCCCAACTTTGTCGATGTCTCTGTTTTCCGACAAGTATGGGAGAAAGGGGGCGTATATGTAGAGTCACAGGTCTGTTCTATTCTTCCTGATCCAGATTCAGATGCCAGTCTCCAGACCAGCCAGTTGATCAGACTCTACAGTTCGGTTTCAGACTCGACGATCATTGTTTCCGAGTCTCCGGTTTTAGACACGCACGAGTGTGCGGTCATTGTCAGATGAGCATATGTTGCCATCATTGTCAGTGGTCCCCATCATTCTTCTATTTGTCAGGCCAGAGTTTTCATGTGAGCCATAGGGACTCCAGAGCAGAGGACCATTCCCTATGCCATTGAAGGCAAGGGTTTTCATGTGGTATCATAGGTACACCAGAGCAGTGCACCATTCTCTGAGCCAGATGGGCGAGACCCAGTTCTCCGACGAGGAGACTTCAGGCGCAAGTTCAGACTCGATGATCAGGTTCCGAGTCTTCAGTTGACTCACACTCCAGCACGTTCGTCCTCCTCACCTGCACGGCATGAGAAGCAACGTCCTCGACTGCAGCATGTGCGCGTTGGGTTGATATTGTCCGTAGTGTCTTGTAGCGTTGAGTTGAGTTTCTGTCTGTTTGTCCAAGCTGAGCATTGCATGCTCCAGCTTGAGGGGGAGTGTTGGAGTATTCGTGTATGCGCCCATTGAGTTGTAGCAGGGTAAATGGATCCTGGAGAAGATCCATTTACCCCACCCAGTTGTTTAGTCCCACATCGTCTAGTGGTGGGACTTGGAGGCTCTGGAGAGGCTATATAAGGAGCCCCAGACCTCCTGTACTCATTGAGAAAAAGCAATGCATAGCATGCCCCTTTGAGGGCTTCTCCCGTGGTTTCATCCCGCTCCTCACGGAATAGGGTTCCACGTAAAATCCCGTCTTCTTTATATTTCTTTATCTTTTTCCATGTTCGCTTCCGCATGTTTATTTTCTAACAATTGTCATCATTTGTTTAGGTTGTGTTTAGGTCATCATTTGATATACAATTTTAGTAGTTAACTATTTTACCATTAATTTAGGTTATCATGGATTCGAAACCCACACAAGTTGCAGAACATGTGTTTTTTATTCTGCGTGGATCTACTGATCCGAGATGGAAATATGTGTATCTCGTGGAGAAGACTGATCCGAATTCCGTGACTTGTCGATTATGTTGCAAGGTCTTGAAAGGTGGAATTAATCGAATGAAACAACATCTTGGACACATCAAAGGAAATTGCAAATCATGCCCCAAGGCAGACTCTGAAGTGCAAAAGAAGATACGTGATTGCATTGAGCGAATTATGAAGAAGAAGAAGAACGAGAAAACTATCACTTTGAAAGAAATGAGAGAAGAAGTGGTGATTAGAGCGACAGGCTCTTTCACAGCACCATGTAAAGGAACATGTCCTGAAAAAGACCACGATCATCTAATGATGATATTGGGACAATTAGCAGAATGCGCCAATCCATTATCAAGGAAACAATATCCAACGAGGAACACGTGCGTCAACAAATATGTAGCCAAATTCTTCTATGAATGTGATATTCTTTCAACGTGGCGACCAAGAACGTCTTCATGTTGATCAATATCGAAGCGACTACAAGCCTTCATGTTATTATGAAATTGCAGAGCCTTTGTTGGAGGATGAAGTGGAAGAAACAAAAGAATTTCTGAAAGGACACAAGAATGCACGGAAGAAAAATGAATGTTCCATCATGACAGATGCATGGGTTGATAAGAGGGGAAGAAGCATAATGAGCTTGTGTGTTAACTACGGCTTGGGCACATGTTTTTTGAAGTTTGTCGATGCTTCAACCGATGCACACATTGCTAAATATATATCCTCGTTGGTGGAGGATTGCATCAAGGAGGTTAGAGTGGACAATGTTATACAAATTGTGATTGACAATGCATCTACTAACATGACGGTTGGGAGGCTCCTCAAGACCAAATATCCAAACATATTTTGGTCATCTTGCATTGCTCACTGCATAGATCTCATGCTTGAAGAAATTGGCTAGGAGCCGAAGGTTAAAAATTGCATAGCAAAGGCCAGAACACTGACTATTTTCATCTACAACCATGCAAAGACACTCAGCTTGATGTGACAATTTACCAAAAGGGTGATATAGTCAGACTAGGGCAAACAACATTTGCCACTTGTTTTCTCACGCTACAAAGTGCCTTTGAAAAAAAGAGTTGAGATTGATGTTTTCTTCTGATGAATGGAGGGAGTGTAAGTGGTCCAAGAAAAGAAAGGTGAAATTGATGGATCAATTGTTCTTAGTACAACATTTTGGAACCAAGTTTCCTTCACCTTGAAGATCTTTTCCCCCACTCTTTCATCTAGTGTGTATTGTTGATGGTGATTGGAGGCCATCGTTGAATTTTGTGTATGGAGGACCTAAAGATGCAAAGGAGATAAAGAGTCTTTTTGAAGACATTGAGCATTCATATAAACCCTATATTGATGCCATTGATTCAAAGTCGAGAGGGAGGTTAGATAGTTCTATTCACCTTTCAGCTTACTATCTCAACCCATATTATTTCTCTAGGGATGATAAAGTTGTTTCTAAAGATAGCTTTGTCATAAATGGCTTTTTGTATTGCTTGGAGATATTTTACCCCGATTTAGACGTTCAAAATGTCATTACGACAAACGAAATGGTTCTTTACATAAATGGAGATGGTGCAATTGGAAAACCCCTTGCTATCAAGCAGAGATCCGACAATGATGACGTGTTTGATCCAGATAGTAGCAAGTGTCATTTCTAATATATGCTTTATATATATTTCAAGTATGTGAAAGGAACAAGGAGTTGACGTTAATTTTTCTTCTAGCTAATTGGCGGTCGCTATATGGTGATAAGACACCATACATGAAGCCGATGGCAATGAAGATATTAAAGCTGACATCCTCTTCTTCTGGATGCGAGAGGAACTGGAGCTTTTTTACAGCGGTAGACAACCATATTTGTGATTTATGATTACTGATTAAACTAAGATTGATGTTTGTTTAATTAATTAACATTTTGAGTAAATACTTGCATTGCAGATCCACACCAATAAGAGGAATAAACTTCAAACCAAGAGACTGAATGACTTGATTTTTGTGAAATTCAACTCAAAATTGAAGGAGAAACAATCACAAAAAGGAAGAGACCCATTTGTTTCCAAAGATAGGACATATGTAAGTGAGTGGATCGAACAAGAGGAAGGCGAGGAAGAGGTGTTTCAAGGATCATGACTAACTTGAAGCTTGGTGGCCGAGGCAAGTGGAGCAGATGAATTGGTATAGCATAGGAGGAGCCAAAGAAACGTGGGTGCATTACCAAGTATGGAGGAGGAAGAATTTATCACGGATTCGGACACTGATAGCGATGATGAAGTTCCTCCTATTATTTTTGATGACTTAGATTAGGAGTTTGATTATTTGTGTATGAACCTTTGTTTGAGCGGTCATTCTTAGATATTTTGTTATGAACCTTATGATCCACTCTTTTATCTACATAGACGACTTTTGGAAATTGCACCTTTGGTAAAAATCACATTGTACAAAAAATATCTTCACTTCATATTACTTACATGTTATGTTTTTAAAAAACACAAATATCTAGTATTTGAATTTATTATTATAATTTAAATTATTTTTATTAAAATAATAGAAATCGAATAATTATTATATACTTCCGCATATACTTCTGCCTACCCGCTTACTCGCTTCAGACCACTTGACCGAACGAATACCGCAAACCGACTTTTTGAACCTTGGCAACTGTTGACACATTTTGTCGAATCCAAAGAATAGCCGACTCCTGTTGAAGTGATTGACTTCATGCATGGTAAATAATTTGCAGATATTTCTGATACAGCATGAAGTAGCAGCTGAAAGATTCAGATCATACAGATTCATTATCTTAGAGATTCATCTATTCTTTCACTTAATCTAGTTGTATTCTTTGGTAGGTGTGAATTCTTCTCTCTTACTCTTTTCATACTCCTAACTTAGGCTTGTGGGAGCCTAAGTATAAGGGGGGATTTCACCCAGTCTACTCTTTATTCTCCTCGGTCTCTTCAGTATTTATTCATTCTTTGTACTTTGGCCTATTTTCAGGCTAAATATAGGGGAGACTTATTTTTTTGTGAGTCCCTATGATTCTTATTGACATATTCTTTTTGTAGCCTTATTTGTTGTCTTCATGTCCTACATTTAGGCTATTCTCAACCTAAGTATAGGGAGGATCTGACATGTTGTCCTATCCCCAATCTTCTCCATCCTCTTTATGCTTAGTACGAGTTGTAGAATGGTGAGGCGAAACGGTATGAGTTGAAAACCCTTAACTCTTGATAGACGCTTGACATGTGGTTTGGAGTTCAGGCTTCTTCTCCTCCTTCTCATGACTCGACGGTAGAATGGTGAGGCGATTTCGGAATGGCAGAGGTGATTTCCATAAAGAGCATGCAAGGGCGATGTCCCACCGAGGGAATCCTTCAACCAACCCGACAACGAAGGATGGAAGATATACCGCTCGAGGGGAGCTGGGCGACGTGCGAGAGGAGAATCCAGATCTAGGAAGCCGGTCTGGAAGACAATGGAGAACCCTTTCGGGCGAGGGTGCTTCCGGTGTGGGGGGTTGGACCACTGGTCCCGGCAATGCCGGGAACCGGTCAAGTGTTTCCGATGCCAGCGGTACGCACACACGAGCAGGTTGTGCTCGTTGAGAGCTCAGGAGGTTTCGCAGCTAATTGGTGAAGGGGGTGGTTCAGAAGCGTTGTTTCTCATGTTCGTCGGATGTGGGAAAGATCTCGAAGGCTCCTTTCAAGGGCGACATCGTTCAAGTGACCTCCTGGCGTGTTCTGGCCAAGGGTCTCTCCGGCACCGAGGCTACAACCTTACTGCACAAGTCGAAGATGGGGGCTACCTTCCTGCAATCGCATGAGGTGTGGGCCAGAGATGGCGTTGTGAGACCGAGGTCGCTGGTGCGAGTGCAGGTACGAGGCCTCCCTTTCGCCACGCGTAACCTGTTGAGTTGTATAGCATTGATGCGCGGTGGCGCCGAAGTGATCAAGTTTGAGTCCCTTGGCACTAGGTCGGATGAGTTGATGGACTCCATCTTGGTGGTCAAACCTATTGGCCTGGAGAAGGTGGACTGGTGGGAAGTTCCGACTGGGAGGGGGCCGATATTCTTGGAGCTTTCAGATGCAGGGCCTGGGCTGCGTCACCACGGGCCGGGGGGTGTCACTGGGAGACGAACAGTGCAGTCGCAGGCGGAGAAGGCCCTTGGGGCGGTCGGAGGGCAGAACGCGCTTCCACGAGGAGAGGGGGTACGAAGCCCGAAGGAGACATCTCGAATCCTGCCCATGATCTTTTTCGGCGCGATATCCTCGTGTCAGGTTCCAAGAAATGCACCGGTCTTTGTCCATGAGGCATTGAGGGGTCGCGACGGTTCCCATTCCGCAGGCGCCGGTGACCCGAACGTTCAGACCCGATTATCGCCTCTCCCGATAGGGCGAGACCCTCAAACAGGTGGGCGGATGGATCTGTCGTATGCATCTCCAGTTAGGATCTGCTTGGGGACTCAGGGGTCTGTTCTCGAAGGCGGTTTGGATAAAGCTTTGGGGCATGCGGCTCCTCCTGGGGGAGCATCACACCCCTTCCACGACACAACGGTTCAGGGCATCTCCTTTATGCCACTCACAGAGAAAGCAGCAAGGTCAAAGCAAGGGGAAAGGGATGGCATCGGAAGGGCATCTCCCAAGGAAGGATTCTCTATGCAGGGGAATATTCTCAAATAGAGTGCAGAAGGGGGAGCTGCGGCGGAGGCCCAGGTGGCATTTATGACGGCAGGGGACCAGGTATGCTCAGAGGAGGCAAGCGAATGCCCGAGGTTGATATTGGGCGCGGTACCTGATTCTGGGAACTCGACTAGGAACAATGCAGGGCCTACTGAGGCTAGGTCTGGCGAGGTGGGGATCTATAGGAAATCGTTTGAAGAAACCCCCAGGTTCGGGGCAGCATATGTGCGGAGAGGAGACATGCGGGAGAGAAGGAAGCGAAGAGTTGTGATGCAGCGTGGAACCAACGGATAGGGCCCAATATTTATCTAATTTTATTGGTCAAATTTATTTACGTTTATTTAAGTTGTCGTGTCTTTAATTAAATAAACGAGATCGCATGTGATCTCCCATAATTAGTTATAGATTTGATTTTCAAATTTAGTCGGTTAATTAGTTAGAGTCTATTTAGGATAATTAGTTGTCAATTTAAATTAATTTTCTATTTTTGTAATATCATCCCTCCTATATAAAGGGATGAGGGTCCATTGTTTTAGTCAGTTCAGTATGTTATCAATTTGAGAATTATTCTCTATCCCTCTCTCTCTTCTCCCCTACGCGGTCTTCGCGCTTCTTCTCCCTCAACCCCTCGTTCCCGACGAGTTTCTTCTTCTCAACCCCTCTCTTTTCTCCACCAAAATTCCACCATTCAAAAAATTCAAATTTTATCGCCGCGCCAAATCAGATTTGCATCATTTGGTATCAGAGCATGGCCTACAGATCGTCCTCACGATCTAACGATCCGTCCAGGCGTTCGCGCCGACATGCGACGAAACACCATCATTCGTCGGAGCGTAAACGGCAAGCCGAAGAAGACTTCCGGACGAAATGGCAAGAATTTGAGGCCCAAGATCAATTTTTTTAATCCAGATATCAAGAGTCCCAGTCCAAAAGTCAAGAGATAATGGCTAAACTCAAGGCTATGTGCACCATATTGAAGCCTCCAAGCACCGAACCCGAAGTTGAAGACGAAGATCTAGCCGTCAACGATGAGCATCTCGCTGTCCACGAAGAATCGGCCGTGGTCCAGGCCGATTTAGAGGGAAAAACGGCCGAAACACCTGCTGTCCCGGAGGTTTCAGATCAGCCGCCATCGCCGATAGCGTCCCCGATGTCAGCCCCAGCCCTGCTGCAGCCCAACATTGGCAGCCCCGCACCCCTGGGTCCCCTTTGCACAACCCATGCGGCTCCAACTCCGCCTCCAACTCCGCCAACACCCGCTGCCCCCACCGCCGCAACGCTTGCGGAAGCAAACCCCTTCCTCCGCCTTCCCTCCTTGCCGTTGGCCTCTTCCCCCGTCTCACGTGCGCTGCCTTCCTTTCCCCGGCCCTCACCGACTGCGCCACGAGCGCTTACCGCGCTGCACCCCGCTCAGCAACCGCGCCAACCCCAACGCACCCACCCACGCGCCCCGCCTGCGACCCCGCCTACCCCAGCGCGCCCACCCACGCGCCCCGCCTCCCTCCCTCACCACCTCGCCTGCATACCAACTGCGCACCCCGAAGCCGCACTTATTCTCCCCCTTGCGACAACGCCCTACCCGAAATCCCTCCATCTCCTCCCGATGCCATCGCCACCCCATTCCCCGCAGCCCCCATCCGAAGTTCCAATGCCACCGCCGAGTTCAGGCCGCCGCCCATGGCCCTCCATCACCACTATGCGCCGCCTCTTATCGTGGGCACACAAAACCCTAGCAAGGGTTTTCTCGGCAAGTGAATCCCTACAATTAAGTGATGAGAGGTTGAATGGGAAAAATTGCAGGAAAAGCCCCCTTACAAAAGTTCTTATCAAAAGGGGCAATTGAAGGATGAGTTCTGCTATGAAATCCTTTCAAGTGAAGGGGTAGAAAAGTTACAGCCGTACCCATCAAATCAGAAAAATTATAAACGTAACATGGAAAAGGAGCGAAATTGAGAGATTCGACCAACAAGCCATCAACAGCCCGAAGAT